>JAJAGP010005705.1:0-29776 GCA_025084515.1 Ancistrus triradiatus | reverse complement strand
AGAGAGCGTGTAAGCGTTTATCAGTGATCATTTCATTTACAATCACTGCTTTGTTTGTAAGTGATCTAATGTTAAGTAATCCTAGCTTTAGTCTAATGTTGTTATTTCTTTGGCAGCTATCTGTGTTTATACTAATGAGGTTATTAAAACAGACTTTTTGAGAGCGTTTACGTTTAGGGCAGATGCGGGTAACAGACACTCTGTAATATTTCCTCTGTAATATCGTACCGACATTCATCACATCTGACTGTAGCAGGAGAATTGTTGGGTCTGTGCTGATGCTCTGCTGATATTAAGGAACCCAAGTTCATTTTACACTGACTGCTGAGTTTTCCTGGGCTCTAACAGGCCTTCCCAGAACCAAGTAGAACGTCACCTAAAGCTAGAACAAGAAACCCCTCTGCCACAGCCAGTTCTAAGAACTATTCCATAGAGCATGTTTGGACCCAAAGCAGGAGCTTTTAATCAGTAATGCTGTGGCTCCAGCTCATGGATCCAGCTCAGGAATGTTCTGGAAATACAGATGCATGTGTTTGTTTTCCTGTAACAGCATGGAGTTCATCTCTGTTATCTTACTTCCTGTAGTGTCTGATACAGTGATCTGATCTAATCTTCATTTCTCTGTCAGGCTGAGGCGGTGTGATCTTACAGAGAAAAGCTGTACAGCTCAGTTCAAACTCCTACAGGATTCAGGAGTGATGCTGCTCTCTGCTGGACTGGAGAATAAACACTGTAACCTGGAGATACTGAGGTCAGATCTTCACTTTATTACTGTAAATGGTGTTAAATAAATCTAGACCGATCTTACACACTTTAATAGTTAAAGATGGTAGAGAGAAGAGTTTACGATGTAGCGCCCCCTAATGGTAAATCAGGGAGTACTGTACAACTCCATTAATGTATATAATGCCTTATGCAGTGGGATTTTCTGGGGATCTGGATTGGATTAACTGGATTAACTGGTGTAGCAAGCGTGAAATATAGGGCCCTTTGAAATTAATTTAATTTTTTCCACCAAATTCCATTTTATTTAGTCTTTTATGGATTGTTTTTGTTTCACGATTCTTTTATGGATTGTTTTTGTTTCACGATTCTGTTTTTCAGGGTTTTTTTAAGAAAATAACCTACAGTTAAACAAACAATAGCAAAATGGTACCTTTGTATTTACTGAAATTGCTGCTCTAACATTTAACGACATAAAAAATTGATATAAATGACAGTTTTAAAAACAAAAAGGAACGGATCTAGATACATATTTTATAACTATAATTGAAAGGCCAATTTGTAACTTAAATAATTTGATTTCACCAAACATGAGGTCCTTTTAGTAAAGCCCTTAAATCATTAGGATAATGTTTTACCCTGAACTTTGCACTAAAGACTAGAGATGCACCAACTGCAGGGATCTTGGTCGGTTCTGTTTTTTTAACATATGACTGGCTGAGACATTTTGATTCAGCTTTGTAACTGAAACTGTTCCATTGCTAAAGAAAGATAGCAGGGGCTGCTGGCTTGTGCCTGGCTCTGCATTCTCACCAGCTTTAGCTTTAACTTCTTTGTCCTTCTTAGTTTTGTTAAATTCCACAAATTCCTGCTTTAAACGATTTATTAAATGTGTTTTCCCTCCACATTATTTCCTCCATGCAGAGCAAACAGCCCTCACTGAACTGGTGCTACTTCCAGACTGGAGACATGGCTGTGTCTGAAATAACACCAGAGCCCTACTCCCTACACCCTACTTAGGACTGTGCTATATAGGCCTAGGGAGACTATGAAGTAGCTCTAGTGAAATCTAACACTTCCTCATCATAAAGCCGCTTTAGTCTGCTCTCATAAACAAACCCACAGCTGTTTAGAGCTCATATGGTACAGGAACTGATTCTGAATTAAGATGAATGAAAGCACTGAGCTGTCCATGTGTGGCTGTGTTTGTGTCGCTGACACACACTCCACCAGTTATATATGACCGGTACAGAATCGGTAATAAGAGATCCCCAAAACTCTGACTCAGATGTTCTCCCATTTCCTGATCCTTCAGATCAAACACAAGGACCAAAAGTACTTAGCCTTAGTTATACAGTACTGAGTGAAGAAGCCTCTCTCATTTCACCAAGAGTGTTAGCTGTTAGCTGCTATTAGCGGTGTGATCTGAGCTCTGGTTCTCAGCTCTGTGTGTGTGTGTGTGTGTGTGTGTGTGTGTGTGTGTGTGTGTGTGTGTGTGTGTGAGGTCACCACGTATCTTCCTCATTTTAATCTCCTCACATTACAGCACAAGAGCTAATAGTGTCTGAGATACAGATTATTAGAGCAGGACAGAGTTTGTCAGTGCTGTGTGTGTGTGTGTGTGTGTGGTTACCACCAGACCTTGGTTTCTGTCTTAGATAATTACATATTATTATTAAGCTGTGATTCTTAGTAAATGTAATTAGTTACCGTTCATCACTGATTATAATTAATGATGAATAATTAGCATCTCTATAAATTACCCAGAGTTCATCTCTGTTATCTTACTTCCTGTAGTGTCTGATACAGGGATCTGATCTAATCTTCATTTCTCTATCAGGCTGTATCGGTGTGATCTTACAGAGAAAAGCTGTGCAGCTCTGTCTTCAGTTCTCAGTTCAAACTCCTCCAGGCTGAGAGATCTAGACCTGAGTTATAATAAGCTGCAGGATTCAGGAGTGATGCTGCTCTCTGCTGGACTGGAGAATAAACACTGTAACCTGGAGATACTAAGGTGAGATATCACACAGACACAGTCACACTAATCATAACTGTATGGAGACTTTCCTTTAACAAAATGTTTATTGGAGCTAATTAATGCTACACCTAACTCTAACCTCAGTAACCTAAAGCAAATCTTTTGGATTTTTGTTTCCCTCCAAAGTTTTTCTTGTGGGAACAAACCAAAGGTTAAACATTTCAGTTCTTAAAAAGGACTTAAAAAATCTCAGGACTTTCTATTCTTGTGGGGCTATTTGTTCCCCACAGTGTAATCTAAACATGGCACACACACACCTGTTCATATTTGGTGAGTTCTGTTATTTCTGTTGGAATGTATTGATCTGATATTGATTATCTTATTGTTGTTGATTCTGATCCCAAAGTTGGATCTAAATGGTGTAATCATTTTATACCAGCAGTTTTGTTATTAATTAAAGGTTTATGAAACATGAAGTAATAAATGTGATGATGTAACAGTCATGGATGTTTTGATATAAATGTGTAGAGCCTGGTTGCAGATGGTAGCAGGGCTGATAATTATATTTAATCCTATTGGGAATAATGAGCGCTGGGGGGCGCTGCTGAGCATTTATGGAGTAGGACGTGAGTTTGGAAGCTCCTGCCGATTTCAATTAAAATTGTAATTCATCTGCGCTGTTTGGTCACACATCGACTATTATCTAACTTTATAGTACTTTCCGGTCGTTAAGCCTTAACTTTGGTTTTCGTGAAATGGCTGGAAAGAGCGTTAAGACTCGCTCCACTATTCAGACACAGCTGCGGCCCAGTCCACGTGCCGAGACCACTGCCTTGATTGGATCGCCTTTTCCGACTGAAGCCGTCTCCACGCATGCCAACCTCAACGTAGCTGCCCTAAAACTCGAGTTGCTGACCTCGTTGAGGAATGACATTGCAGAAATCTTTAAAAAAGAACTTCAGGAAACTCTCGGGGATGCTTTGGCTACTATTAAGTTCGAGCTCCAAGCGGTGAAGACACAGTTGGCGAGTGATAAAGCTGCTGCCGATGCTAAAATGGCCGACATAAAAAGTACGGTCGGAGAGATGGAGCATGCACTATCCGCGTGCTCCGACGATATCGCCGGGATGAAGACGACTATCGAGCGCCTTACAGCCAACGTCACCAAGCTGGAAAATAAATGTGAGGACCTGGAATCCCGGTCACGGCGTAACAACGTTAGGATAGTGGGTATACCGGAGGGACCTGACACCTGTACCACTGCTGCTGTGGCCAGCGGCTGACCCGAAGCGTCGGTTTGGAGAGGAACCACCTCTTTTGGACTCGGTCTCACCGGTCCCTTCAATCACCCAAACCCAAGCCGGCGATCTCCCTTGCGGTTGTGTTTTTTTTTTTGGGGGCAGATTTCACTACATCCACAGTGACTGTGTTGACATTCTTCTCCGTGCTACAAGATCTCCACATATCAAAGTGATTAATCTTCCTTCTTCTTCGCCGATTACACCGCTAAGATAGCTAGCTCGGTCTCGAGCTGCAATTCACGAGGTCAGGCGCCAACTCGTGCATTGACGGGGCTCGTTATGGTCTGTTCTCCTACACGACTTCGTATTAACGTACAACGGTGTCGAAAAGGACTTTCGTTTCAGCGGAGGAAGCCAGTATATGTGAAAACTTTGAATTCCTCTAGTGAACTCTAATAGTTTTTTCCTTCCAGGTCTGTGCTTTATTATTGCTTAGAGTTGCACTAACTAGGTTTGTTAGTTAATAATAATCGTACTGTTTGTTCATTGCACGAAACTTTATCCTTAATCTTATTGGTTTCTGTTAAATAACTAGACTGTAGTACATTTTCGTTTTTTTATTCTTTTATTTTAATTTGATTCATATATTTTCAGACCAGATCAGCTCTACCTCATTGTAGGCTTTTTGTATCTGTTAGTACAGGATTTGGGACCTGCTGCAATTTGTTTATTTATTTGTTTTTCCACGTGCCTTACTGTATCTATTTGATCAGTTTGGGAACTTGATTTGAATTAGTAAGGTGGTCATTGCTGCTTGGTTAGAATTTTCACCTTTTTTTTGTGAAATAATGTTTAGTAATGTGAGTTTTAGGTTTACAGGTATTGTGTTTACCAGTGCGTACATACTGTTATATTATGTTGGTATCGGCGGGGGGGTCATTTTCTCTCTTTCTCTCTTGCTTTGCTCCGCATATTCTCCGAGTGGTTCAACATTCGTGTGAACTACTTTTGGTTACTGAGGGAAATACTGCTGTCTCCTTTGTATAGTTATATGAAGACTTTGGGTGTATTTGTGTTTAGGGGTTCATACTGGGGGGAGGGTGTCCCGCCTTGGCTTTTCACGACCAGTCGCATTTGTGTAGGTTTTTTTTAATTAAATTTAAATGGTTAGTGGCAATATAGATCCCAGCTTCGCTGGGTCAGGCACACCTCTCAGATTTATTAGCTGGAATATCAGAGGTATGGGTAATCCTGTTAAGAGATCCAGGGTTTTTGCACATTTTAAATCTTTAAACTCTGATTTGGTGTTTCTGCAGGAGACTCACCTACGTAATACAGATCACCGCAGGTTATACTGCCCTTGGGTAGGTCAAGTCTGCCACTCAAATTTCAATTCAAAAGTTAGGGGAGTAGCCATTTTAATTAATAAAAAAGTTCAGTTTTCTTCTACTGATGTTATAGCTGATAGAAATGGCAGATACCTCATAGTTTCTGGCACCCTAATGCAAAAAAAGGTTGTGTTGGTAAATGTCTATGCCCCAAACTTTGATGATGTCGAATTTGCTAACAGGTTGCTAAGTAATATCCCCTTTTTGGATACTCACCTTCTGATCGTTGGAGGGGATCTAAACTGTGTTTTTGACCCAGTTCTGGATTGGTCCAATCCTCTTAATTTGACCCAATCTGCTATGTCAAATATATTCTCTGATTTCATGAACCAAAATGGTCTTGTTGATCCATGGAGATCTCGCAACCCCTCCATCAAGAAATTTTCTTTCTTCTCTCAAGCACACCGTTCATATTCTAGGTTGATTATTTTTTCATTGACAGAACACTTAATTTCTGCGTAAATTCTACTGACTATTCAGGTATTGTGATATCTGACCATTCACCTTTATAATTAGATATTCAGTTTTCTACATATAAACGTAGCCCACCGTTATGGCGATTTAATACTCTACTTTTAGCAGACAAAGAATTTTGCGAACTCATTTCAAATTCTATTGATGAGTTTTTGTCATTCAATCAACTTCCACTTCACATTCATTACTATGGGAGACACTTAAGTGTTACCTGAGAGGTCAAATTATTTCTTACTCTGCTCTCTCAAATAAAAAGATTAATTTTAGGCTCAATGAACTTAGATCTGCGATTAATAACCTCGATCAAAGATATGCACAGTACCCATCTCCTGAATTACTTAAGCAGCGTTTTGATTTACAGGCAGAATTCGATCTGATTTCAACTATAGAGGCAGAACGCTTATTACTATGCAGTCACTGCTCATATTATGAACACAATGATAAGACTAGCCGTTTGCTGGCTCACCAGCTACGACGGCAGGCCACTTCCCGTTTGATACCGAGTATTAAAAACACTCATGGAATTATTACTACAGACCCTTTGGAAATTAATGCCATTTTTAAATCATTTTACTTCTCATTATATACAACTGGGTCTCCTGCAGACAACACTAAATTGGGCACATTTCTTCAGAATCTTTCGAATCCTGTTGTCGACACTGATACTGCCAGCCATTTGGACTCCCCACTCTCCCTTTTAGAAGTATCAAATGCAATTAAAGCTATGCAATCTAACAAAGCCCCAAGTCCTGACGGGTTTCCCATTGAATTTTTCTAAACATCTAGTGGCAAATTGGCTCCGCTACTATTATCCGTATTCAATGAATCCTTAGATAGTGGTTCATTACCACCAACTTTGACACAAGCCACTATTGCTCTCATTCTCAAAAAGGACAAGGATCCAACTTCCTGTGGTTCCTACAGACCTTTGTCTTTGCTTAATGCTGATGCAAAGGTGTTGGCTAAAATAATTGCATCCCGTCTAGAGGATGTGCTCCCCCATGTTATTTCCGAAGAGCAAAATGGGTTTATAAAGGGCCGTCAATTGTTTTTTAATACTCGTACACTTTTCAATATAATTTATTCAAAACCTTTGGCTGAACCACCTGAACTGGTGATTTCTTTGGATGCTGAAAAGGCGTTTGCTGTTTGCTGTTTTAAAGAAATTTGGATTTGGTGATAAATGTATCTCTTGGATTCGCCTCCTTTATTCGTCCCCTAAGGCTAGTGTCCACACAAATGTCTATTCTGAATATTTTCCTCTTGGACGTGGAACTCGTCAAGGGTGCCCGTTGTCATTTTTGCTTTTTGCCATTGCTATTGTCATTGCCATTGCTGTATGTGGATGATTTGTTATTGTATATAACTGATCCTACGCTTTCTATCCCTGCTGTTTTATTTTGGAGCACTTTTTCAGGTTATAAATTAAATTTGGGGAAAAGTGAGTGCTTCCCCGTTAATGCTGCAGCATGTCGTCTTCAACAGTCAGATTTACCTTTTCAATTTAGTCCATCTGGGTTTAAATACCTCGGTATCAGTGTGACTCGCTCATTGGCTGGCCTTGCATCTGCTAATTTCACTCCCCTTATCTCGACGATTACATCTGATATTCAAAGATGGGGTAACCTTCCCCTTTCATTGATTGGCAAGATTAATGTAGTCAAAATGAATATTTTACCAAAATTTCTGTTTTTGTTCCAGTCAGTTCCTCTTTCTGCCAGAACATTTTTTGACTCACTGGATAGGGTAATTTGTTCTTTTATTTGGGGTGGGAAATCACCTAGGGTTCGCAAAACTTTACTGCAAAGATGGCAGACTTAATGAGGACTTGCATTAACCTAACTTTCTTTCTAATTCTAACTTACTACCACTGGGCTTGCTCACATCACAACTTGCTATTTTGTTTTGAAATCTATCTCCGACTCCAATGGTGTAAATTGGGAGCTTTCATCCTGTAGGTGGGGTCCTCTTTAAATCTGCTTTAACTTTATTCTTCCTTACCTATAAAACCCTCCCTATATCCTGATAATCAAGTGGTCCTTACACTATCAAAGATCGGGTATCAGTTTTTAGGACGGTACTCTTTTACATTTTTTATGGCAGCATCTTCTTTTTCTTTGGCCCTTTAAAAACAACCCTTTTATTTCCTCCATCACTTTGCCAGATTCACATTTTTCAATGTGGTTGACAGGGATTATCACAATTCCAAACATTATATGTAAGATGTATATTTATAATTTTTCCAATTTGTCATCCCGCTATTGCCTCCCCTGGTTCTCATCTATTATTTCGGCTATTTCCAACTCGCAATTTTGTGTCCGAGTGGTTTCTTAAGTTTCCCTCTTTACCTCCAGAACAGCGATGGGAAACTTTGCTTTTCATTTGCTTCCCCACAACAGGGACTTATTTTCAAAGTTGTATAACACACCATCTTAGCATTTTGGCAACCAATCAGATTCTAACTCAAGTGTACATGGATGAATTGGAAGTTCATGCGTGGGGATTCCTTGGAACAGCCATAGAGAGGATAAGATCTAACCACTTCTTGTGCTCGTCTTGGACTTATTCCGTTTTAAGGTTTTACACAGGGTGCCCTTTTTCAATCTACATTGTCCGTATTATATCCGTAAGTGGGAAGACAAAGGGATAATTGCCATGGCTCCCTTGTCCATCTTAGCCATATGTTTTCCTTTGTCTGGGCTGAAGCTGCCTGGCTGGGGTACTTTTTGACTATGTCCACTGTCCAATGTTCTTGGGGTTAATCTTCAACCTTGCCCTCTGATTGCCATATTTGGTGTTTCTGACACTTCACTCACACTTAGCTCTACACAAAAGGACATTATAGCCTTCACGTCCCTACTAGCTAGACGTTCCTTATTATTGCAATGGAAGTCCACCAAATATCCTTCTACTTCCCGATGGCTTAAAGATGTCATGTTCTTTTTAAGACTTGAGAAAATTAAATACACGTTAAGGGGATGTACAGCCAAATTTTTCTACAAGTGGCAGCCTTTTATCACCCATTTCACTAATTTAAAGGTTTTACCTAATTGACTGTGTGCTTGTCTTTTTTTTTTTTTTTTCCTCTCTCCTTTGTTTTGTTTTTTTGTGCCTTCTGTGTTGCCTAAACAGCCATTAATATGCCTTTTGGTCGTGTTGAGCCGGACGGGGTGTGGGGGTGGCGTTGTTTTTTTGTTTGTTTGTTTGTTTGTTTGTTCTGTTATAAACACAAAAATTGGAACATGTAAATGGTAATTTTGTGATTGTACATATTACATTGTACTTTTCCAATAAAAAATACTTGGCAAAAAAAAAAAAATGAGCGCTGGTATCTTGGTGATGTTTTTAACCAATCAACAGGAGTTCTGCTCTCACCACCATCTCACTTCTACACATTTAATATCAGTTTGGCCACGCCCCCAGATCCATCCTCCTAGTCACTGTTAACCCTCCTAAAAAAATCTTTATTTCTTTCTTCACAGAGCAGAGCCATTGCCTTTTGTTCATGTTTAATTTATTTTACCTTTAATAAACTATCACAAAGAAAGCTGATGATGGAAGCTAAACTAAAGTGAAGTTAGCACAGCTTCCTCTGTTAGCTCCTCCACCACCATCTCAGACTCTAGTCCCCTGTTAGCAGCACTTTTCCCTGCTTGAGTGATACCGCTCCATCACAGCCGGTTCTAATAACTATTCCAATAGAGCCACGTTTGGAACCCCAAGCAGGACTTTAATAGTAAATGCTGTGCTGCAGCTCATGGATCCAGCTCAGGATGTTTCTGGAATATTGATGCATGATCAAGAAATTGAATCAGTTCATCTGACATAATTTTTATTGGAGAAACATTTCGTCCACTCATCTAAGTGACTTCTTCCGATCATCTCAGCTAGTTGGAAAACTTTCCCCAATCTATATCAGGACAGCCCCTTCCCCAGTCCGTGTTAATGGCACACGTGGCCTTGTCGGTTAATTGGCTAGTAATCTTCATATTAAACTGATCACCCGGTCCCATTGTTAAGGGGGGGGGGGAGGGGGGGGGGGGGGGGGGGGGGGGGGATGTAATGGTGCTGGTACCATCTTATGAACGTGCTGTCTATAGATTGGGGAAGTTTTTCCAACTACTGAGACTGAGAGTCCTTAATGATGACGAAACGTTTCTCCAAAAAATCTATGTCCAGATGAACAGATTCAACTTCTTGGATTTTCTTACCTGGATCATTGAGCATGCATCAAGACGTTTTGAATTTGGCAAAGAGTACGAACAATCAGCTCGTAAGATGGCTGATTACAGGAACCACCTGAGATTCAACCTCAGATGCAGTCAGAATGGGATCACTCCTAAGACTCTGCAAATCTTCAGTAAAGGGCCACCGGGCTAACAAGATCCTCCAGAAGACACAGAACCAGCTGCTGAATGAACGAGTGAGGCAAATCAACTTTTCCAATTGATGCTTTGAAAGTCAGAGAGGAACACATCCGACAGAGACTTGCATCTTGACGAGACCATCCTGCAACGTGTGATCAACTTCACAGAAAAAGCTCGGCTAGCACAACATGAAAAGTCTAAAACTAGGCAGCAGAAGAAGATCTTCTTCCTGCACACCAGAGACACTGGCGGACGGATGATACTCTCAAAGGCTTGAAGAGAGACGGAGGACAGACACAACCTGTGGATGTGGACAAGTGGGTGAAGAACTTGTCTGACAGACAACTCACCCAGGCGGAGAAAGACATCCTGGCTAAGGGTCTGAATTTTGCTGTGACACCGAGGCAAATACCACTAGTGAAACTGATTACAGCCACGGAAACAGCAATCCACAACAACAACTTTGCAGACATGGAAGCAGAACAACTGCAAATGAAAGTTTCAGCCTGCCTTAGCAATGCAAAGCCACCGCCGTCTAACATCAGCAGAGTGGAAAGGAATGCACTCACGACTCTCAGTAAGGATAATGACATCATCATCTTTCCAGCGGACAAAGGCAGGTGCACTGTTTTATTAAACCAGACAGACTATCATGAGAAAGTTATGACTCTCCTTAGAGACACTAACACTTATGAGCCCCTGAAACAAGATCCTGGTAGTGGGTACAAGAAGAAGGTGATAGATTGTCTGAAGCTTTTAGAACAGGACAAAGCTATTGACCGGCCTGTGTACCACAGATTATACCCAGGGGAGGCTACACCTAGTCTGTATGGTATACCTAAGATACATAAACAGGATGTGCCATTGTGGCCCATTGTGTGTATGATCAACTCAGTGAGCTACAACATCGGCAAGTTTCTGGCATCGATCCTCAACCCGTTGGTAGGCAGCACGGATCATCACATCCAGAACACCATGGATTTCATAGAAAAGGTGAGGGACGTTATTATGGAGACGGATGAAACAATGGTCTCGTTTGATGTCACATCTCTCTTCACATGCGTTCCAGTTGCTGAGGCAGTAGAGGTAGTCCGAGTGAAACTACAGGATGACCCCACTCTCAGCAATAGGACCACCCTTAACTCGGACCAGGTGTGTTTGCTTCTGGAGCTGAGTCTTCAATCAACCTATTTCACATACAGAGAGCAGTACTATAGGCAGAAACATTGGTGCGCCATGGGCTCCCCAGTTTCACCTATTGTGGCCAACCTGTATATGGAAAAGAAGTGGAAAAGAAGGCACTAATATCCTATTCAGGAACACCACCCAGCCATTGGTTCAGATATGTGGATGACACCTGGGTTAAACTTAAATCTCAGGAAGTGCCACATTTCACCGACCACATCAACTCAGTGGACAAACACATTAAGTTCACCAGGGAGGTTAGCCTTCTTGTATTGTGAAGTTGTGATTGGAGATGGGGGACGATTGAAAGTCGATGTTTACCGTAAGCCAACACATACGGATCAGTACATAAGGTTTGACTCTCATCATCCGAGGCACAAACTAGGAGTCATCAGGACACTGTACCACCAAGCAGACAGCGTCCCCACTGACACAGCGGCCAAGGATGGAGAGAAATCTCACATTAAGCAGGCCCTGGGCAAATGTGGTTATCCAAACTGGGCCTTTGTCAAAGCCGGTAAGACGCCCAAACAGTGCTCCAGCAGATCGATGAGAGGAGAACAACAACCGCAGTCTAAGTGTAAACCAGTGGTGATTCCATATGTGGCAGGAACATCAGAACAATTGAGATGCATATTTGCCAAACACCGCATCTCAGTGGCTTTCAAAGCCCAAAACACGCTACGCCAGAAACTGGTCCACCCCAAGGATCGGGTCCCCCAGCACAAACAGAGTAATTTAGTGTACGCTGTGAATTGCCAGGAGGATTGCCAGGAATTGTACATCGGGGAAACCAAACAGCCACTGGCGAAACGGATGGCACAACATAGAAGAGGTACCTCATCAGGTCAGGACTCTGCGCTTTACACCCACCTATAGGCCAGTGGCCACTCTTTCAAGGATGAAGACGTGCAGATCCTTGATAGGGAGGAACGATGGTTTGAATGCGGAGTAAAAGAAGCCATTTTTGTAAAAAGGGAACGTCCCATCCCGAAAAACCGAGGAGGGTCCTTCAAGAGTACACCTCTCACCATCTTACAATGGAGCCATCGCAGCCCTTCCCCAGTCCTGTGTGAATGGCACACGTGGCCATTGTCGTTAATGGCTATGTAAATCTGCATATTAAACTGATCACCGGTCCCATTGTTATGTAATGGTGCTGGTACCAGTCGTTATGCAACGTGCTGTATATAAGATTGGGGAAGTTTTCCAACTAGCTGAGACTGAAGAAGTCACTTAGATGAGTGACGAAACGTTTCTCCAATAAAATCTATGTCCAGATGAACTGATTCAATTTCTTGGATTTTCTTACCTGGAACATTGAGCATGCATCAAGACGTATTGATGCATGAGTTTGTTTTCTATGTAACAGCATGGAGTCTTTAATGTCATCAATCTATCATTTATTTACTATAATTTACTTTAACTTTTATCTGTACCCTTCTAGTTAGACCTTATATAAATAAATGTCATTCTGCTTCTTAGCTCTGTCCCATCACCCCACCCCACCCCCAAAAAAATTACCCAGAGTGCATCTCTGTTATCTTACTACCTGTAGTGTCTGATACAGGGATCTGATCTAATCTTCATTTCTCTATCAGGCTGTATCGGTGTGATCTTACAGAGAAAAGCTGTGCAGCTCTGTCTTCAGTTCAAACTCCTCCAGGCTGAGAGAGCTGGACCTGAGTGGTAATGAGCTGCAGGATTCAGGAGTGATGCTGCTCTCTGCTGGACTGGAGAATAAACACTGTAACCTGGAGAAACTGAGGTGAGATCTCACTCTCACACACACACACACACACACACACACACACACACACACACACACACACACACACACACACACACACACACATGCCCTGACACCCACTTTTACTCCCCACTGGCACATACATACTAGTTATTGCATCATCAGCATATAGCCAGATTTTTACCCAAGTAAAAACAGTGGGCAAATTATAAATTTAAAGACTTAATAAAAGTGGTTTAAGTATAAATCTGCGTGGAACACCAGTAGTGGTGTTAAGTGCAGTGGATTGATGGTTATGAGCTTTCACATGGTGGGTTCTGACCTTTAAGTGTGCAAGTATTAATTTAGGACAATTAGCTGAAAATTTAAAAATTAAAGGATAACAGTTTATTAAGAAGTATTATTCGACTTGTTTAATTTTCTTTCAATAATGCAATGCTGATTGCCGTTCAAGGAGAAAAAATTTGGACCATTTGTAATGGTGTAGTTAACGTAACGTCACGACAGAGGCCACCAGGCTGAGGAGTTAGCAGGAAAACCATGAAGGGTTATAGATCATTTTAACCAATCTGAGCTAAACGTTACCAGTGATTATAAAATAATGTAATAGAAATAAAAGATTTCTGTGATCACTGGAGCCATGCATTTATGAGTTGGTGAAAAAAAAAATGTATTTGATATTGGATCTGTTTCTAGCTTATAGGTGAAATTGATCATTCTAATCTCTGCTTGAAGACTCCCTATCTGCTATTACATATTTGATGGCTAAAAAGTTATGCAAAATTTTGGTATTTTTTGTAAATTTATCACTGAGGTCTGTTTGGTCGTGACTTGATGTTTCGTTTGAATATTTAACAATGGCACTTGTTTAAAGACACAGGTTGTGTATGTGCAAAAACCGTTGAAAAATTAAAGTACTAATATCTATACTGCTCAGTAATAATACCATCTCTGGCTCTTCCCTCCTGTACAAGTGCATTTGCTGAATGGCCGGTGAGAGGCTGGTTAGTCAATGACGGGTAGGATCCCACCACGAAATTGGGACAACCTAAGCTAGGCACAGCCGTAGTACTGGCCACAGCACAACATGGAACCAATGCTGAACATTGCCGAGAGGAAGGCAGAAATGACCTGCGATTGCGGTCAAAGGAGAGTTGGAGAGAGCTGATGTTTACAAAAAGTCTTATTATCGAGCAGTACTCAAAAACATTGGGATCAAGCAAACCTTTAGAGGGACATTGGTTCACGATCTATCCAGACTGATGTTATGCATTTGGCATTGTGCAAGATTTGGTGAATATTTGGTCCATGTGAGGGAGTATTAAGGTAGAGTGACTAAAAATGCCTAGACAAATTGAACCGAGAGATGTGAGAAAATTAAGTAGACCTATTTTAGACTGAAAACATATAAAATAGAGTGGAAAGAAAATGAACAAATTGGTATCACTCAGCTTCCAGTATAGTAAAACATCTTTTAGTAAGTAAAATAGGAAAATATAATAACAATAATAAAGATTGATAGTCACGAAGATACAAAATTTGTACCCAGAATGAAACACAAATTATGAAAAAAATATCTGAACATTGTCTGGAAATTCCAGGTACCATACTATAAAGCTGGTATAGTTGAAAGTACACTATAAATTTATTAGTGCGTTACTCGAAGATCTAAAATTGCCCAAACAGGTAGTTAGTGGAATTGACTTAGCAGTGAAAGAGTTTAAACATAATAAAAGCAGAAAATATGGAAAGCCACAGGAACCACAAAACATACAGTAAAACGTTGAAGAAATGACAGTGGCCTTACAGTAGCACCAATTAGTCAGCTCTTATTGTAAATTGTAGATGTGCATGGCGTTAGCCATTGCATGTGGGGGGGTGAGAAAATTAATGAAGAAAATTGCAAATATGGAAAAAAAAAACACACAAAAAAAAGGGATTTTGGGTACCGAATTTACAGCAATTTGTAGATGCAACCATAGGCCGGTGTGGAAATTTGCAACAAGAATAATGTTAGAAAGAGAATTTGAGATTTGGAATAACAATAATGATTAGTTCGATAATTTGTCGATAAGGTAGTAAGACTACTTTAGCAGAAACTCAGAATTAGACCAAGATTAGGATGTGTGCACGTCTATGTGAGGGTCTCCAAAACAAAAGTAAGATCTGCCAAGTAGAGAGGATCCAGACTTGGCAAAAAAGGGCAACATCCAAGACTGTGCAAGGGGAATGAGTATCGACATGATATCACCGGAACCACTGAGCCTTGGCATCACAAGAGTCCCAGGAGGAAGCTGAGGAAGAACCAGAAACACATCCACCTGATCCTTCTGGACAACAAGACGATGAAAAAAAAAAACAAGACGATGAAAAAAAAAACCAGAATTGCATGGGCAATAACAACAACATCAGCAACGACAACAAGAACTGGCAGAAGACCCCAGTTATGAGATACTAAAGTGAATGGATGGATTAAACTGAACAGTACAGATTTGCAAGGCACATAATAGAACATGGGTAGACATGTTCATTTGCTTATATGATATTAGCTGATATGAAAGAGCCCACAAAGGGGGGTAGTACAGAAACGACAACTGGAGCATGAGGTTAAATTGAAATCTGGAAGTCTGAGACAAGTAACGATGAATTCTTCAGCTGATCGATGTAATTAAATAGATTCCTGGTCCATTGAGGTGTGCAGATTTAAGTTGGATGTTATCTGAATGTTAGACCTAGCTTGGAATATACTTTGGTAGGTCAAATTGATGAACAGCTTATTTGCTGAATAATAATAATGCTATCTCATTTAGAGGCAGCCATGAGTTGCAGGGATGCTGACTGTCGTTTCAGCTTTAGGGCTGTGTAAATGTGCGGGTATCCAGGGGACCCATGGTTTGATATTAACACTTTAGTTGAATGTGAACTCCTAAAAACAGTACTGATATTTGTAATCATAAATTAAAACACCAGCTGTTTAAGTATCTAAGATTATTATAAGTATGACAACAGAAGATAAATGATTTTTCTTTTTAATATGTATGGTGAGTATATGAATTATTTTGAACTGTTTGGAATTATCAATTAAGGATAAATCATAGATCATAGTAGCGGACTAAGAGCACTAAAACTATGTCTAATTACTATCTTTATTTACATGTAACATTTATAACTTCATTCATCTTTTATTTTAAGATTGTTTAGTACTTCTAAAGTTTAACAGTATACCTGGCAAGGCAGTGAGCCTTGTTTGTGGAAAGATGCAGACAAATTGAAGCTTTTGAAGGAGACAATTGACCACTTATTGAGTTTTACTTGAGATGACAGATGCATTTGTAAGCATTTAATTTGTCTTACAGTTGTTGATTTAATACTAAATTTATCGATTTATGACTTTAATCATTATTAATTGAAGTTAGAGTTCCAGTTTGGTCAAGCTAATTGTGATAGCTATGCATGATTTGATGACAAGTTGTTATTTCTTACGTACGGTACAAGGGGAAAATTATGTAGTTAGGTGAACTACCATGTTGGGGGGTGTTGTGAAGATTTGTTGGAAACATATGCCTTTGTAACTACGAAAGCCACACATTTTTGTACCCATATAATCATTTACATCTTATATATTTGCATTTCTAATTGTGGTGATGTCACTCATTCAGATGTGGATTATAACATTGCTTTGTGAACTTGCATTTTGCTTATAAATATGGTTTAATTTGTAAGTTTCTGACATAAATACAAGATAAACCTACCGGTCAAAAGTTGAGGAATTTCATATAGTTCTTCATCGCTGCTGTCAGTCTCACTGATCTGAATAAGTTCGCAGGGTTGTTCAATAATTATAACATCTTCTGTATATAACAGTAAAAGACTGAAGTCAGATACCGTAGTAAACACTTTAAAAAAACAATTATGTAGAAAAGTAATTACATACCCAAAGATCTGGGAGGAACAGCAGATCTTTAAGTTCTTTGGTGAGATCCTAAAAGTAGATTTAAATATTTATAAAGTATGCTACTCTAACTCATAGTATTGAACATAAATTAATAAAAATACAATAGATTTTGTCTTAACGCAACTTCTGACTAGTTTTCAAAAATTGACAGCATTAACTTGGGTACTTTGTAAAATAATAATAATAGTCATATCAAGCTTTTACCTACATTCAAACGTAGATGAGCATAATGCCTACTGGTTCTGTAATACAATGTGTTTACAGAATGAATAGTTTTATACGCACATGACTAAAGTCATTACACTACTTTTGCAATAAATATAATTTACTTAAGTTTAAATAAACGAATGATCATTCTTACGATATAAGAAGGTCATGGTTGATGGTTTTGAAGGTCCTCAAAAGGTCTTCAGAACTTCTTCAAAGTTTGCAGTAGGTTGCTGAGGCCGTGTGCCTTTTTGGATGTGTGTGTGTGTGTGTGTGTGTGTGTGTGTGTGCTTGTGTGTGTGTGTCTGGCATCCATCATATTCAATTAGCACTTTGACAGTTATAGAAGTTAAAGTGCTGTCAATAGTACACTGTTCCCATGACCAGGATATACCGGATGATAATTAGCAAATAATTAACAAATTAGGGTAGACCAGCTCTGACCTTTATGGCATTTAATAGCTAGGATATCATTATGATAATTACCTCTTCAATGGTACACTGTTCCCACCAATACATCCCCCCGGAAATAGTAACACCCAACTCCTCAATCAATAAAACAATAGGCTCTATGCACGCTTGTCTTCCGGGTTCTCTTATACCGGAAGACTAACTTCCGGTTTTAAATGCTGGACACTGAACACGTATCGTTAAAACACGATTATCTTATTATTAATAATCCTAATAATCAAGTCAAATTCAAAGTGACCTTTATTGTCATTCAGACTATACAGCAGGGAGTGTACATCTGAACGAAATTGCGTTTCTCCAGTCTCCGATGTGCAAGAATAACAAGGGTGTAGAGACGAGAGACATACACATACGCTCATATATACATATACACACATAAATAGAGGAAAAACAAAGAATAATAATAAAGATACAACAGTGTACACAACACATATAGACATATATACACATGTGCATAAGCACATATACACGATTAAAATATTGAGGTATATAATACACGTATTTACACACGTGGTATACAGGTGTGTATATATATGTGTGTGTGTGTGTGTGTATATATATATATATATATATATATATATATATATATATATAAGCATGAGGTGCTCCAAAAGACATGGCACCCCAGACCATCACTGACTGTGGGTACTTGACACTGGACTTCAGACATTTTGGCATATATATACGTGTATTTTATATATATATATATAGCTATATTATATATATATATATATATGTATGTATGTATGTGTGTGTATGTATGTGTGTGTATGTATGGTATGTCGTATATATATATATATATATATATATATTATATATTATATATTATATATATATATATAGTATATATATACATAATAATGGTCGCTTCTCAAAAAAATTAGGCATATTGTGAATAAAGTTAATTCTTTTCCATAATGTAATGAAAAAAATTAAACTTTCATCTTTATTTAGCTTCCTTTCATTGCCCACTTGCACACCAACTGAAATATTTCAAGTCTTTTATTGTTTTAATACTGATTGATTTTGGGCATACAGCTCTTGAAAACCCAAAAAAATCCTCACAAAATTAGCATATTTCATCTGACCAATAAAAGAGAAGAAAAGTGTTTTTTAATAACAAAGAAAGTCAAACATTTCAGATTATTATGTTCATTTATGCACTAAATTACTTGGGGGTTCGGAATCCTTTTGGATGCTTCGAAAGCGGCCTAAGCCTCATCCAGGAGTGTTGGGTCTTTGCGTCTCTCAACTTTCTCTTCACAATATCCCACAACAGATTCTCTATCGGGTTCAGGTCAGGAGAGTTGGCAGGCCAATTGAGCACAGTAATACCATGGTCAGTAAACCATTAAAACCAGTGGTTTTTTGTTTGGCCACTGTGGGCAGGTGCCAGGTCGTGCCGAAAAAATGAACTCTTCATCTCCATAAAGCTCTTCAGCAGATGGAAGCATTTGAGGTGCACCAAAATCTCCTGAATAGCTAGATGGGATTGGACCCTGCCCTTGATAAAACACAGTGGACCAAAACCAGCAGCTGACATGGCACCCCAGACCATCACTGACTGTGGGTTACTTGACACTGGACTTCAGACATTTTTGGCATTTCCTTCTCCCCAGTCTTCCCCAGACTCTGGCACCTTGATTGAATGACATGCAAAATTTGCTTTCATCCGAAAAAAGTACTTTGGACCACTGAGCAACAGTCCAGTGCTGCTTCTCTGTAGCCCAGGTCAGGCGCTTCTGCCGCTGTTTCTGGTTCAAAAGTGGCTTGACCTGGGGAATGCGGCACCTGTAGCCCATTTCCTGCACACGCCTGTGCACGGTGGCTCTGGAATTGGCCCTTCTCCACAGTCCTCCTCAAGGTCCGGTCACCTCTTCTCGTTGTGCAGCGTTTTCTGCCACATTTTTTCCTTCCTACAGACTTCCCACTGAGGTGCCTTGATACAGCACTCTGGGAACAGCCTATTTGTTCAGAAATTTCTTTCTGTGTCTTACCCTCTTGCTTGAGGGTGTCAATGATGGCCTTCTGGACAGCAGTCAGGTCGGCAGTCTTACCCATGATTGCGGTTTTGGTAATGAACCAGGCTGGAGCTTTCAAAAGCCTCAGGAAATCTTTTTGCAGGGGTTTAGTAGTTAATCGTTGAGTCAGCATGATTAAGTTAATAATATGGAGAAAGGTTGTAGATTTTTTTACGAAGAGAATTAACTTTATATCACAATATGGCTAATTAATTTTTTGAGAGAAGGACCGTGTTTTAGGTATTGGGGGTGTTGTGGTATGTTGTGTATATATAGATATATATATAATATATAATAGATATATACTATTATATATATATATTATATATATATATATATATATGTAGTGGGGTGTGTGTGTAATACATACATACATTACATACATACATAAATACGTGACAGTGCTCCCATAATTTATTGGCACCCCTGGTTAAGATGTGTTCTTTAGCTTCTAATAAATTGAGGTTTTTTCTAAATAATATAGGACCACTATGGAAAAAAGAGTAAAATCCAACCTTTAACTCAAGTGCATTTATTCAGTAGGAAAAAAAATCCTACATTAAGAAATAATTGTTTAACATCAAATAATGTGTGCCACAATTATTAGCACCCCTGATGTTAATACTTTGTACAACCCCCTTTTGCCAACGAAACAGCACCTAATTTTCTCCTATAATGTTTCACAAGATGGGTGAACACAGAAAGAGGGATCTTCGACCATTCCTCTTTGCACAATCTCTCTAAATCATCCAGCGACCTGGGTCCTCTCCTCTGCACTCTCCTCTTCAGCTCACCCCACAGGTTTTCAATGGGGTTGAGGTCTGGAGACTGAGATGGCCATGGGAGGAGCTTGATTCTGTGTGTGGTCAACCATTTCTGTGATGATCTTGCCAATGTTTAGGGTCATTATCTTGTTGATAAAGACCCAGTGATGACCCATCCTCAGCTTTCGGGCAGAAGCCACCAGATTTTGTTTTAAAATGTCCTGGTATTTCAAAGCATTCATGATGCCATGCACCCTAACAAGGTTCCCTGGGCCTTTGGAAGAGAAGCAGGCCCACAGCATCACTGATCCTCCTCCGTATTTCACAGTGGGCATGAGGTGCTTTTCTGCATACTCAGCTCTTGTGTTACACCAGACCCACTTACAGCATTTGTTGCCAAAAAGCTCTATCTTTGTTTCATCTGACCAAAGCACACGGTCCCAGTTAAAGTTCCAGTACTGCTTAGCAAACTCCAAACGTTTTCGTTTATGATTGTGAGTGAGAAAAGGTTTTTTCCGTGCATGCCTCCCAAACAGCTTGTTGGCGTGTAGATAGCGCCTGATGGTTGTTTTGGAGACTTCGTGACCCCAAGATGCTACCATTTGTTGCAGTTCTGTAACAGTGAGCTTTGGAGAACTTTTTATTCTCTTATCATCCTCCTCACTGTGCGTGGTGGCAAAATAATCTTGCGTCCTCGTCCAGACTTGTTTACCACTGTCCCAGTTGTTTTAAACTTCTTAATAATTCCTCTGACAGTAGATATGGACAGGTGTAGGCGAGTGGCTATTTTCTTGTAGCCATTGCCTGACTTGTGAAGGTCAACACACATCTGCCTTAGTTGAATGCTATGTTCCTTTGTCTTTCCCATGTTGAAGAGAAATGACCTCTGTGTCACGTCATAATTATACCCCAGGGAGACAGGAAGTTGTGAACTGCTAATTAACTGTTCCTACATACTCTGATTAACTTCGTAAACTACTGTAGAAGTGACAGAAATTCTTTAATTACGTTTATTTCCTAAGAATTGTTAGGGGTGCCAATAATTGTGGAACAGGTGATTTTATGAAGAATAATTATTTCTTAGTCAGGGATTTTATTTTCCCCCTTAAACTTCGCTTGAGTTAAAGGTTACATTTTTCTACAATTTTCATTGTAAGAGTATGTTTCCACAATAAAAACTCAATTTATTAGAAGCTATAAAGGGAGCGAAAAAGAACACATCATAACCAGGGGGGGTGCCAATAATTATGGAGGGCACTGTACATACATACATGTGTATACATACATACATACATAATATATATATATAGGATATATAATATTTAATATATTATATATATATATATATATATATATAGATATATATATAAAATGCAATAGCATTCATTTCTTTCAAATGTGCAATATATATACGTATATGTTATATATATTGCACATTTGAATAGAAAATGAATGCTATTTTGCACAATTTTCACAGTATGTGTTACTTGTAATGTATTACCTAATGATTTGGAGGGACACAAGTCACTCCTTAGTCATGTACACAATGACTGTCAGGGCTGGCAGAGTTTCATACCCTTGCGACTACAAGCTCATGGTCATTTTCATTTTTGAAACCCATGAAACCACATTATTGAAACTGTGTCTGTTTACACGCATCTGCTTCCGTCATCAGCTCCAGCCCCATCATAACCCGGGCCACTTAATGTCGATGTGCATAATTCACATTCTATTCGAACTTTGACTCCATGACTTTATTCGCTCTTAGATTTATCATCTACGGCCGCCCAAGGAGGGTTGGGTCCCTTTTTGAGTCTTGGTCCTCCCAAGGTTTCTTCCTAGAACTAGGGAGTTTTTCCTTGCCACTGTCGCCCTAGGCTTGCTCAATTTGGGATTGGACGTAGTTATTAGGAGATAATCTAAACTTGTAAAGTTGCTTTGAGACAATGCTCCATTGTAAAAAGCACTATATAAATAAATCTGACTTGACTTGAAATGCAGACATGAGCCCTGATATGATGATATGCTGATTTAATCACCGCGCTCAAGCTATCCGCGCTTCCGAATACGACTACACCTTAGCAACCACCTAGTAACACGTTAGAAACCACCTGTGATACATTAGCAACCACCTAGCAACCACGTGGGACACCATACCAATCGCCTAGTAACCACCTAGTAACACCTTAGCAACCACCTGGGATACCATAGCAACCACCTAGTAACACCTTAGCAACCACCTGGGATACCATAGCAACCACTTAGCGACACCCTGTTGTAGTTCCTTCAGGAAATATGTTAATACTTAATATGTTGTTATTAATATACTAATATTATACAAAGCGGATTCCAAAAAAGTTGGGACACTAAACAAATTGTGAATAAAAACTGCATGCAATGATGGAGATGGCAAATGTCAATATTTTATTCGTAATAGAACATAGATGACAGATCAAAAGTTTAATCTGAGTAAATGTAACATTTTAAAGGAAAAATATGTTGATTCAAAATTTCAGTGTCAACAAATCCCAAAAAAGTTGAGACAAGTAGCAATAAGTGGCTGGAAAAAGGAAATTGAGCATATAACGAACAGCTGGAAGACCAATTAACACTAATCAGGTCAATTGACAACATGATTGAGTATAAAAAGAGCTTCTCAGAGTGTCAGTGTCTCTCAGAAGCCAAGATGGTAAGAGGATCACCAATTCCACCATTGTTGCGCAAAAAGATAGTGCAGCAATACCAGAATGGTGTTACCCAGCATAAAATAGCAAAGGCTTTTAAGTTATCATCATCAACCGTGCATAACATCATCAAAAGAATCAGAGAATCTGGAACAATCGCTGTGCGTAAGGGTCAAGGCCGTAAAACTCTACTGGATGTTCGTGATCTCCGGGCCCTTAAACGTCACTGCACCTCAAACAGGAATGCCACTGTCAAGGAAATAACAGAATGGGCTCAGGAATACTTCCAGAAAGCATTGTCAGTGAACACAATCCACCGTGCCATCCGCCGTTGCCAGCTGAAACTCTACAGTGCAAAGAGGAAGCCATTTCTAAGCAAGCTCCACAAGCTCAGATGTTTGCACAGGGGTCATTTAAAATGGAGTGTGGCAAAATGGAAGGCTGTTCTGTGGTCAGATGAGTCACGATTTGAAGTTCTTTATGGAACACTGGGACGCCATGTCATCCGGACCAGAGAGGACAAGGATGACCCAAGTTGTTATCAACGCTCCGTTCAGAAGCCTGCATAACTGATGGTATGGGGTTGCATGAGTGCTTGTGGCATGGGCAGCTTACATGTCTGGAAAGGCACCATTAATGCAGAGAACTATGTTCAGGTTCTAGAAGAACATATTCTCCCATCTAGACGTCATCTCTTTCAGGGAAGACCCTGCATTTTTCAACAAGATAATGCCAGACCACATTCTGCAGCAATCACAACATCATGGCTACGTAGGAGAAGGATCCGGGTACTGCAATGGCCAGCCTGCAGTCCAGATCTTTCACCTATAGAGAACATTTGGCGCATCATAAAGAGGAAGGTGCGACAAAGAAGGCCCAAAACGATTGAACAGTTAGAGGCCTGTATTAGATATGAATGGGAGAGCATTCCTATTCCTAAACTTGAGAAACTGGTCTCCTCTGTCCCCAGACGTCTGTTGAGTGTTGTAAGACGAAGGGGGGATGCCACACAGTGGTAAAAATGGCCTTGTACCGGAGGGGGCGCTGTGGTGTTCGTAGGATGTAGACGTGCTTTCTGAGAGAAAATGGACTAAATTCATTTTTATACTTGACACAACAATTCTTTTTTCTATAAAACAGCTTTTGAACACACCTCAGATATACATTATCTCATTGCCTGACTTTCTTTTTGGACAAAATGTCATCTACCCGCAGCAAAACGGAACTTTCAAAGTTGGGCCGCAAGCCTGCGGCACCCATGGCCGACGCTCCCGAGGGAGAAGTGGACATCTCATCCGATACCCTGGTCAGTGTTTCACTGCTGCAAACTATGATGGACACGCTAAAGTCCGACATTTGTAGCAGACTTGATTCATTTTCTTCTGGTCTTCGGAAATTGCGGCTGTTAAGTTGGAACTCTCTAACTTAATTAATCCTCTGCAACAAAAACTGGACTCGCATGATGAAACGCTGCGGGAGCTGGAGCGTTCCGCTACTGATAACAGTACACAGCTCACTGAGTTACAAGCGACTGTTGGTAAACTCACTACCCAGTGCAAACATCTTGAAGACAGAAGTGAGGACCTTGAAGCACGCTCGCGAAGAAAAAATTTGCGAATTATTGGGGTCCCAGAAGGATCGGAGGGAGTTCGGGCTTCGAACTTCGTAGCGGGGCTGCTTCAAGACGTGCTCGGGCTGGAGGAGAAACCGCTGATGGATCGTGCACACAGAACCCTCCGTGCAAAACCCAAAGAAACTGAGACGCCTAGGCCTTTCATTGCCAGAGTCCACTTCTTTCATGTTTAGAACGAGATCTTGCAACGGGCCGGAAGGGCTTCTCCATTGTACTACGGAGGCAAGAAAATCTTTATTTTTCTGGACTATACTTCATCTGTTGCACGGAAACGAGCTGCTTTTGGTGATGTGAAACGTCGTTTAAGGTCTTTTGCAGACATAAAATTTGGCCTGCTGTACCCAGCAACATTAAAAATTACTCTTCCAGACGGTACGGCACACAGATTTGAGGATGCAAAAGAAGCGGCGGATTTAACTTTCTTAGTAATCACACCCGTTATAGGGACACGTGAGTCATTTAATGACTGTTATTACTAATGTTCTTTATTTGAACAGTTGTTGTGGAGGGTGATGTGATTTGATGGCTGTCGATGTTAGATTATCATTAATAATAATGTTGTGTATTTTTTTTATTAAAATACGTCCATTTTTCTGTCATATAGCATTTCAGGTTTAGGAAATTGCTATGGAGTGGTTTGTGCTAGGTAGGCTGGGGAGAAGTTGTTTTTGCATCTCAGTTGGGGAGGTGCTAGTTGGGAGGTGGGTGGGGACTTTTGGCTTTATCTTGTATTTTATTAGTTCAATTTTTACCCATGTTTGGTTTTCTATTCCCTTTTTTATGTTTTCTCTCTTTGTTTTAAGGGCCAGTAAATGTCAGATTCAAGTCCTCTGCAGGCTTTGCACTTTCTCAGTTTGTCTCTACTAATGTCCTATTAGGATACAGTCTGTAATACATTCTCGCCACGGGTGTGGTGAACTCAGATTTATCAGCTGGAACTGTAAGGGTCTGAATTCCTCTAAGAAACGTACTAAAGTGTTCCAGCACTTATCATATCTGGGTGCTCAAGTTATTTTTCTTCAAGAAACACACCTAGACAAATCAGACAGGTGCAAACTTAAGGCTGGTTGGGTGGGTCAGTTTTATGATTCCTCTTTTTCTGGTAAAGCAAGAGGAGTGGCAGTCTTGTTTCACAAATCGGTCTCTTTCACTTGCTCAAATGTAATATCCGATCCGAATGGGTGGTATATTATACTTACAGGCAAATTGTACAATACCCCGGTTCATTTGGTTAATGTTTATGCCCCACACTGGGACCATGATGACTTTTTTAGGCAGCTTTTTTCCAACATTCCGGACATGTCCTCACATGTGCTTATTCTAGGTGGAGACCTTAACTGTTGGCTTGACCCGGTACTAGACCGCTCCTCCAAAAAACCTACCCCAGAGTCCAAATCAGCAACATTGATCAAGACTTTTTTGAAAGATTTTGCAGTCTCAGATTTGTGGCGCTTTCACAATCCCAAAGACAGAACATATTCTTTCTTTTCCCACGTACACCATACTTTCACTCGGACAGACTATTTTCTGGTGGACAAGAGAATTCTCCAAAAGGTACAATCCTGCTCATATGAAACAATTGTCATTTCAGATCATGCTCCAGTTATAATGAACCTGAAACCCGCTGAGATAAATAATAATCGGTTTCCCTGGCGTTTTAACTCGCTGCTTCTCTCAAATGATGATTTTTTAACTTACATTTCTGATCAAATAGATTTCTTCCTTAGTACTAACAACACCCTAGGAATCTCTGCATCCATTCTGTGGGAGACATTAAAAGTGTATATACGGGGGGGGTTATAATTTCTTATACACAACATAACAAACGATGTAAGAAGAGGAAAATGGATGATTTAATTAGAAACATTTCTAAACTAGATGATCAGTATGCGGTGTCTCCTTCTATGGACATTTATAAACAACGGCTTATTCTGCAAGCAGAGTTTGATGTTTTGGCCTCTGATGAGGCAGCAGAGTTATTACTTAAATCTAGATCCAACTATTTTGAATTTGGGGACAAGGCTAGTAAAGTTTTGGCTCATCAGTTACGACATTCTTCTGCTTCTCGCCAGATTGCTCAAATTCAAACAGCTTCAGGAATCACAACTAATACCGCCATTATTAATAATGAATTTAGACAATTTTATAGTAAACTATATACTTCTGACTTGAAGGCAAATGTGGTTGACTTTGATAATTTCTTCAGGCCATTTTTGTTGGATCCAGATGCAGCAAAAAATTTGGATGAACCATTGACAATTTTAGAACTGTCTCGTGCAGCAAAATCCATGCAAACTGGTAAGAGTCCGGGCCCGGATGGGTATCCTATTGAATTTTATATTAAGTTCTTTGATAAATTGGCACCATTATTATTAAATATGTTTAATGAATCACTAGACTCAGGGCAGCTCCCTACAACTCTTAATCAGGCCTTAATATCACTTCTACTTAAAAAGGATAAGGATCCTCTTAGTTGTTCCTCATATCGTCCAATTAGTTTATTAAATGCAGACTACAAACTTCTATCAAAGACTCTCGCACTTCGACTAGAAACGGTATTACCTACAGTTATTTCTTCGAATCAGACCGGCTTTATTAAAAACAGACACCTCTTTTTTAATATACGGCGTTTGTTTACTGTAATTTATAACCCTTCTGAATCTGACGTGACAGAAGCCGTAATATCATTGGATGCAGAAAAAGCCTTTCATAGGGTGGAATGGAAATATCTCTTCTATACCTTGGAAAAATTTGGTTTTGGAGAAACTTTTACTCGGTGGATTAAACTTCTCTATGCTTCACCAGTAGCTGCAGTGAGAACGAATATGATTCAATCTGATTTTTTTCCTCTACACCACTCTACCAGGCAGGGGTGTCCTCCGAGTCCTTTGCTGTTCGCTCTGGCTATTGAACCCCTGTCGTTGGCTCTCTGTGGCGACGCTGGGGTTGAGGGCATGGTGAGGAGCGGTCTGGAATAAAGAGTCTCTCTATATGCAGATGATTTACTCCTATTTCTCTCTAACCTTCAAACTTCAGTTCCAGCAGCTTTAGCAGCATTCAATTCATTTGTGTACATATCAGGTTATAAATTAAATCTGAATAAGAGTGAACTTCTTCCCCTGGGTAATGCAGCACGGGAATACTCACGTAACTCTCCATTTAAAATATTAGGTATCCAGGTGACGGATGATGTTAGAAATCTTTACAAGGCAAATTTCACCCCACTTCTGATAAAATTAAAGAAAGATTTAAACCGATGGTCCATATTAAATTTATCCCTAGCCACAAGAATTAACACTATTAAAATGAATGTTCTCCCTAAATTCCTTTACTTATTTCAATGTATACCACTTTTTTTACCCCAGAGTTTTTTCACAAATTGGATTCTCTTATTTTGGAGTTTATTTGGAATAAAAAAAAACACCAAGATTGCGGAGGCAACTTTTACAGAGGCCCAAGGAGCTCGGTGGTATGGCCTTACCAAACTCCAGGTTGTATTTCTGGGCAGTCAATCTTAGAGTCATACAGTACTGGCTGCAATATAGTCCCCACTCAGTGTCACCGGCCTGGCTTCACATGGAAGCTAACTCAGTTAAACCGGCCTCCCTTGGCGCCCTGGTCTGTTCACTGACTAAAAAATCTTATTCGCCTTACACAAAGAATGTGGTGGTTAGAAATTCCTTGAGAATATGGAACCAATTTAAACGTCACTTCCGGTTTCAATCAGCCTTTGTTTTGGCTCCAATAGCTGCAAATCCATACTTTTCTCCATCACTTGTGGATGGTGCATTTAATATTTGGTGCAGTTTGGGGATAAGAACATTTAAGGATCTATTTATTGATGGCTCATTTGCAACATTTCAACAATTAGCTCAAAAGTTTGTATTGCCTCAGCAACATTTTTTAGATATTTACAAATTCGGAGTTTTACCAAAAGTATATTCCCTCAGTTTCCTCAGCTACCAGAGGGAACAGAGTTGGATACGTTCATTAAACCCTTACCCTCAATGAGGGGTCAGATCTCACATCTTTATGAACAGATTCATTCTCTGCGTTTAGCCTCTCTTACGAGCATTAAGTCACGCTGGGAGTCTGAGTTGGGGGAGGTCATCTTGGAAGAGCTGTAGAGTATGGCATTGAAGAAGGTTCATAAATCCTCCATCTGTGCTAAACATGGCCTTATTCAATGTAAAATAATTCACAGACTTCACTTGACTAGGGTTAGATTTTCTCATATACATAAGAATATAGACCCCATGTGTGACAGATGTGATCAAGCCCCAGCTGACCATGTTCATACATTCTGGTCCTGCCCTTCTCTATTTACGTTTTGGTCAGAGATCTTTAAATCTTTATCAGCGGTGTTGAAAAAATCTCTCGAGCCCAACGCTCTTACGGGTTTGTTTGGGGTACCCCCTATATCAGCCCCGGTTTCATCTACAGAGGCCGATTTGATATCTTTTGTCACTCTCCTTGTCAGGAGATTGTTATTGCTTAAATGGAAATCACCAATACCTCCTTCACATACTATGTGGATTAGAGAGATTGTGTGTTATGAAGCTGGAAAAAATTAAGCATCTTAGGAATGGCTCAGTAAATGACTGCTGGCTGAGAAAACGCTGAGAGAACTGACGCGAGGATTGCGAGGATCTGGCAACCCAGACTGATCCGCGGTTGCACACAGGACGCCGTTTCGTAGCTGCTAGCAGCTTATTATTTACCTTTGATATATTTTCATTCCCGATCGCATCTGTATCATATATAATCGTATATATAGTAGGTTTTTACAACATCTTAATCATTTTATTCTCGTACCGGCGGATTATATTTTTTTGCCGCTAATCGTTGTTTAGTAACTTTACAGGTATACCGGCTTGTGTTCGCAGTAGTTAGCCATTAGCTAATAACCAGAGTTGCGTCTTCGTCGCAGTAGTG
>JAJAGP010005704.1:0-29783 GCA_025084515.1 Ancistrus triradiatus | reverse complement strand
GTCATATTTATGCAGAAATATAGAAAATTCTAAAGGGTTCACAAACTTTCAAGCACCACTGTATGTGCATCTGTATGCTTGTGTGGAGGAGCCATTTCTCCTTGCAGGAGCTGCTCTGGTGAGACCCAGCACGACAGGTTGACTAATAGGCACGGCCTTACCCACAGGCATCGCCCTTGGTAGCCGGCGTAATTGCTTGCTCCAGGGAGGAGCCCTCACATTCAAAGGCTCATGGGAATTACTGTGGGATTCTGCAGTGCAGTTTCCCAGGTCAGCTCTCCTGGGAAAGAGCGGGACAGGCGAGGCACAAACAAGCTGCAGTGCTAGATCGTAGGCAGTTTGCATCTCTTAGCGAAACCAAGTCGGGGCTGGAAGACTGCTGATGGTGACGGCCTGCACTGAGGACTGTGCAATTAATAGTTTCGCCATTGTTGGCGGTGGACTGGCATGCTTGTCTTTGCTCGCCAGAGCTCTTGTGACTCTGATCGGGAAAATGTGGGGATGAAAAACGTGAAACGTCAGCTTAAAACGTACCTACAGCTCTGGAAAAACGGAAGAGACCAATGTGAAATGAAATGTTTTATTCTTTAAATTACTGACAAAATGAAGAAGATGCAGTATTTTCCGACCTCGATCACAGCTTTCATGTGTCTTGTGCTTTTCCTCAATAAATCAGATGTGGTTCAGGTGATCATCTAATCAGTAGCTCATGAAATAGAATGTTAGCAGCTAGCTTACTTGGCGACCAAGCAGTAAAAGCACATTTACAACTTCTGATCCAGTTTCGCCAACTCCAACCTGAGAGAGATTCATACCAACACATTGGGTCCTGCAAAAGTAGCAGTACTTTGGTGCCAGGTCAATACCCAGTTGGATAGTTGGACAGATTTTAATCAGCACTACAATTCTCCCTGGCAGAATTCAGCTCCCATTCGGATGCACATGGGTGCATGGAACAAACAGCAATACACCAATTAAGTATAAATAAATGTGGTTAAATGTTAGTGCTGTTCACTGATTCAAGTATTTCATCCCAATTAATCGTACAAGCTTTTGTTGTGTTAATCACGTTCTTTGCTTGCTACAATTCGACCCTGCGTAGGCTTTTCCCCACATAAAGCACTACACAACTAATATAAGCTTTGACAGAACGCATGCATTACTTTATGATTAAGTAACTTTAATTTGATCCTGTCCATCCACACGTTTGACTTGCTGCCTTGTGAGGACTTTCCATTGACATGAATTAAGCATTACTGCAGAGAATTAACACTACAGAGAATTAACCTTCCCCTAACCCGAAAGTTATACCTCAGTAACCTAAAATCTTTTGGCTAAAGTAGTGAGGACCGGAAAAATGGTCCTCACATGTGAAAAGACAAGAAGAGACGGGTTGCACAGACACACACAACACAGCAGTAATGGCCAGAATGCTACCAGTTAATGCAGAGTATTCATTTTATTAGGCAGTTTTCTAAGGAACAGCATGTGCAAGCTGTCATGCCATGTGCCGGGGACACTATTAAAGCCGGGACAAAGCAGACTCGAATTTTGCTCAAATTTGCACTTGAATTTCTAGACACATTCCGTAGAAAGTCTGTAACATGAGAATTTAATTGTGGCAAACAGCATAGAAATGGACGCAATGGCCTTGCAAAATCTCACTTTCAAAAAGCTTTTGTAATTACATTTTTTATTCAAACATTGTCGCCATGCTAAAACAACAACAACAAAGAAAAGACCACCATATGTTGTAGTGTTGTAGTCAAGACCAAGACTGGACGTGGATGAGACCGAGACCAGATTAAGATTTTTTTATCAAGAATAAAAACAAGAAAATGGACAAAACAAACAAACAAAAAGATTAGTTTGTAGTTCACTTCACATTCTTTATACATTATATAACAATAGAAATGTAATTACTAATAAATAATATTATATTTCCTCATAGATTTTGTAAAATATAGCATTCAATTATATATAGCCTAAAATAGTTATGAATTATTAGTATATTATAGTCTTAGTCGAACCAAGGCAGTGCAACTTTTGGAAGCAAATGAGGGCTCTGTTTTAGGGCTGCAACTAACGATTATTTTAATAATCGATTAATCGGTCGATTATTTTTTCGATTAATCGATGAATCAGGTTAAAAAAAAAACCTTTCCATGTCTTTATTCAGAAATATAACATTAAATAACAGAGCAAATAAGTGCTTACAATAAATGAATAATAATAAATTAAATGTATTAATAAATTAAAAATAACAAATTAAATAATAAAGAAAAATAAGTGCATCTCCGATGCAAACACTACATACAAACTCATTCACTCCCTTCCTTTAGGAACTTTGCATTGCAATCCAAAAATGTTATCATGTCAACATGCTCCTGGCTAAAGCTGGCTTTAGAGACTATGGCCCTGTCCACAGGAACACGGGTATTTTTAAAAACGTAGCTTTTCTATGCGTTTTGACCGTTCGTCCACACGAAAACGGCGTTTTAGGTCACTGAAAACGGACTTTTTTTGCAAAACAAGGGTTAAGATTTTCTTGCTTGGAACGTCACTTTGTGCGCTGTTATCGCAAGTAACGTAAGTGGATTTGATAAGGCGGGGGAAACATAAATCATGCGACACGACGAATCGATAATGAAATTCGTTGTCAACGCTTTTAATAATCGATTTTTATCGATTCGTTGTTGCAGCCCTACTCGGTTTCATTTCTAAGTCAGCACATAATGTCAACTGAATATAGCAACAACATCCATTCTATCCATTTTTATTTTTAAATGAGAAAACATAATAATAGTAATTATTATTATTATTCCAGTAAATTGTTTTTCCCTGTTAGCCAATCTGAGTGCAGATTTTTTTTAGGCATTAGGCTCGTCTCGACAGCAATTTCCGAGTCTTACCCCAAGATGAGTCCAAATGAATTCAAGACTGAGACGAGACCGGACTTGAGTAATATGTTGCGTTTTGGATACTGGTATGGTGGTCAACCAACCTTACTAAAACATCCAGCAAGAATATCTGAGATCACCGGCATCAACCATCAATCAGCATACCAAAATCCAAAACACAACGTATGCTGGTCTTTGCTGTTTGTTAAGCAGGGCCAGCAGCACTGCAGCATCAGCAGGGAGCTTTGTACTAAAGTTCTGCATATGCTTCTTGGGTCAATTTCCATTGATTACAATAAAGCGTTCAAACTAACAGCCTGTTAAGTGCGTTTTTGTGCCTGACCACCCACAGTTCATGCAAATCTGAGACGGAGCCTTGTTCATGGACACTTCTTTTTATAGCAGCTTTGTCTTGCCTGTGGAGACGTCTGTTGTGAGTCACACATGATCCTCATGGGCATCGCAATCATCTGTGAGCAACATGTTGCAATCTTTTTCTCTCTGCTGCTTATTCACCAAGCTCGGGGATTTTTCAAGGCGATCATGTAACACCTTCTCCCCCTCCTTATGGAGCAGGTTTATGTTCGCATTAATAGTCCATCCATTACATTTACACCCGGTGTGAGATTTAGTAGTTTATTTATTTAGCTAGTTTGTAAGAACCATGGCAGAATAAATGGGATTGTATGACATGTGCAGAAGTTATACACCTATCTAGATGATCCATCTTTATTCTTCCAAGTTTCCAAACTTCACTGACATATTAGGCCTTAATTCGAGTCAGGCGAAAACAATTTTAGCGACTGACTCCTCTACACAGCTGACTAAGGATCCGAAGATAAACGACCCTCACAAAGCAGGAGAATGCTATAAATGATACCTAAATATTTTCTGCTCGCTTTTATGCCATTAAGAAATTGAAGTTTGGAGGAACTGTTCAATACAAGATCTGAAAGACTAAGAAAATAGCCTGAGAGCCATTTTTAGAGAAGTTCACCTGGATTCCTGTCACGAAAGCCAACTTCTGAAGTATGCACTGCAACACTGGTATTATCCAGAAGCATTATGAAGTCAAGTGCTGTGGTCCAGTGACAAAGATTGATCCCTCTGCTCAGCAAGGGTGGGTTCGTGAGGTTGAATATTACAGCAAGAGTTTACACTTCAAAGTTAACCTTGAGCTATTTAAAAGAATAAAGGTTTGTGATTTTGGAATGGTGTTCTCAGTCAAACGCCTTTAACTGAAAATCTGTGGGTAGATAAACACGCCAAGGCCACCTACAACCCCAGGCAAAAATGATCACCACATGTAGAGGATGTTCTTGCAGCTTTGGATAGATGACATCATTGTGGTTTACTAGCTCAGCATTCTTGCTTTGTGCAACGTACCTCAAACAAATTAAAAAGACATTACTTTGACTAATGGTACAGTTTTTTAAGTCAAGTACAGAAAAAAATTGGTCTCGACTTGTAATTTGCATTTCTAAAACAAATAGTGGCACAAGTCTAAAAATGCTAATCAGTTTGCAGTCAAAAAGAAGACCTTACAGACCTTAATGAGTGGACTCATGGACTTGGCTAATGGAAAGAAAATATGTCCCCAACCCTGAGAGTTGTTAATTGAGAGAACTGAAAGGATCAAGAAGGAAATCCAACACAGTGTGTGGCATTTGTTTGCAGGTTGTTCCAAGTCTGTGGTGTCTACAATTTGGTGCATCTATAATCAAAATAGGAAAGTTACAAAAGGAAAACAAATGGTAGACCATGTAAGATGTCAAGGGGTCAGGATAGAAAACTCAAAGCAATAGGTCTTGAAAGTTGAAAATGCACAACAAAAATGAAAAACAGATGGGTGGAAACAGGAGTGAGTGTGTGATTGAACTGAAAGGTCAAACAAAAACCAGCACTAGCACCTAAACTGAAGAAAACAAGGTTACAGTGGGCTAAACATTTACATTTACAGCATTTAGCAGATGCCCTTATCCAGAGCGACTTACATTTACAATCCAAGCAATTGTGGGTTAAAGAACTTGCTCAAGGACCCAAAAGTGGCAGCTTGGCATTTGAACCCTGGACCTTTTGGTTCATAGTAAATTACCATTACCGCTATGCTACCACAGTCCACATGGATTGGAGTATGGATAATTGGATGAAAGTGATATTCAGCCGTGAATCTTAAATCTGCATCGGCCAAAGAGATGATGCTGGATCTTTTGTCTAGTGCCGTTCTAATGAAACATATAAAGATGATTATCTGATGAAAACCCCAATTTCCCCATTTATTTATGATATGGGGTTGCGTGACAGGTCAAGAACCCAGCGCAGATGGCAGTCATTACCTCAACAGTCCATAGGTGTACATCTCATTCCATCAATAGAAAGTAGGTTTGGTGATGAAGTCATTTTTTCAGAAAAGACACGGCCAGCAAACAGTCCATATCACAGTTCGAGTGGAAATTTATGTTGGAAATGTATAATTTGTCAACGACAGGGATTCACCCTGCAATGCTGATCGGTCAACTGCTATTCGCTAAACATCATCTAAGCGTGGTCATTCCATATTTTTGGCACGGGTACTACTGCATTCTGAGTGTTCTGAACTAGATGCACTCTGCAAGAATACAGTTTTTTATTCCTAGCTGACTGTGTAACAAATCATAGTTTTATGTTATGATCTGTTGTCAGCTCTGAGGCGGTAAACCACAGGCTTCCATTTATCGTGACTGCCTGTTGGGCTGCATACTTTGATGGCGTTCATTTATTTGGAGTCTAATTGTGTTTTTATATTTAGCCGCTTAAATGTTACACTTAATTACTGCGACTAAACGAGCAGGGCTTATTTGATTGAAAATAGTTGAAGGCCTGACATGTACAATGTGAAGACACCCAATACATTAAAACAGTTCAGCTCATTAACGCCCATTTGGTGTAGAAATAATTCCTGATTATACAGTTTGAGCAGAAGGCATCAGAGTGCAGCCTTATCTGGATTCATTTACATTAATTGGAAACTGTCACTGGAATCATTTGCATTTTAATGAAATAAGAAAGATGTCCCATTTCTGTTCCGTGTGTCCTTTCAGTACATTTTTGCAGACACCCGAAACAATTACCTGTGGAACACCTTTGACTTCTGCAAGAGCGTCCAAGGATTCTCTCTCGCTCCCTTCAAGCCCACTGACCCTGCTGCTTAACAGCAAGGGCCTAACCTGGTGCTGGGCTATGACAGTTTCTCACCCTAATAAGCAGGTTTGTCCAAGACGTTTAACATTTAGTCCTGTGGTAGGTAATCTATTAAAATGTAGGCTATTAGGCTGTAGAATGAGCACAGTCGATGCAATTAGCTTCAGCCAAAATGGACTCTTATGTAATGGTGTAATGGATTTTTCATCCCATTAAGTGTAATTTTATATCAAATCTGAATCAATTTGAACATAGCCATTGTATAGTGACCATCCATCTAAGACTAGTATAGCCGCTGCTCCAATTCTGTAATTGGTGATTTTAATGGTTGGGGTGTAATTGGTAAGTTTGTGTCCTGTACGTTCGGCATTAAGCTCAGTTTATAGGACATTAGCAGTGATCCAATATACACAATTAAGCGATAAACCTGTCAATCTCATTCTTTGGTTCTTTTTTTATCGGAAGCTTGGAAGTCGGATGATTTCGGAGAAACATGGGTGCTGATTCAAGAACATGTCAAGTCCTACTTCTGGTAAGTTCAGCAGTCATGTGTAAATCCTACGGCTTCAGGTTCATACATAGCTTGTCCTTCAAGCCTGCTGGTCACTGACTGAGCTGTGACATTCACTACAAGATTAAATCAGAATCAGTAGGAATAGTGTATTTATTTATAACAAGCTGTAAATGGTGTCCGTAAGTGTATGTGCCTGTCCTACTGTAAGTAGTACTCCTTTGTTTGTCCCCCTGACTACCCATGTATTCTCTCTAACCTATAACTGCATAAACTGCTTCACGTTCACTCGAGTCTCTGTTTGATCTGGCTGATCTTCCGTGCTGTTCGTAATGCTGTCTATCAATAGTTTTTCAGATTCCGTCAAGCAAAAGTATTAGGTCCATCATAAAATCGTCTTAAGTTTTATGGCTTTCCCCTACACAGGGTCGTAACAGTGACTTATTGTATGGTTTGTAATTATGACTTTCCATAAATAAAAAAATGCAGTTTAATTAGTGGTGCTGTGCAGGTGGTAGCGTTCCAGTCATGCTGTCAGCACCGTCTCTGACATGTTAATGTATCGTTTCCACACAGCTTCTTGTGAAAATATCCTGTATAATTGCATTACAGTGACATAAAAAGACAATGTGACCATCTCGGTCAGCGTCCTGTTTCACTGGCAATAGGTGTAGAGACTAGAGGAATGGGCAATGCAATCTGGGAGAGAATGGGGAATTATCTGCAGTTAAATACTGTTTTATTTTCAGAATACTTACATATTCACAGCCAAGAATGCACATTCAGATATTTACACCCCATATTCTCTTAGATACGTACTTTCAGTTGTGTAATACTTCTCTATTAAAAAGCATTTAACTAAACTGGCCAGATTAGACTTTACAGTGGTGCTTGAACGTTTGTGAACCCTTCACACAGTCCTAAGAGTAGATAGAGAACCCAGTTAAACAAATGAGACAAAAAATATTAGACTTGGTCATTTATTTATTGAGGAAAATGATCCAAATATTACATATTAGTGAGTGGCAGAAGTATGTGAACCTCTAGGATTAGCAGGTTTAATTTGAAGGTGATATTAGAGGCAGGTGTTTTTCAATCCATGGGATGACAATCAGGTGTGAGTGAGGCACCCTGGTTTTATTTAAAGAACAGGGATCTATCAAAGTCTGCTCTTCACAACACATTTGTGGAAGTGTATCATGGCACGACAAAGGAGATTTTCTGAGGACCTCAGAAAAAGAGTTGTTGATGCTCATCAGGCTGGAAAAGGTTACAAAACCATCTCTAAAGAGTTTGGACTCCACCAATCCACAAGTCAGACAGATTGTGTACAAATGGAGGAAATTCGAGACCATTGTTACCCTCCCCAGGAAGTGGTCGACCAACAAAGATCACTCCAAGAGCAAGGTTTCTAATAGTTGGTGAGGTGACAAAGGACCCCCAGGGTAACTTCTAAGCAACTGAAGGCCTCTCTCACATTGGGCTACTGTTAATGTTCATGAGTCCACCATCAGAAGAACACTGAACAACAATGGTGTGCATGGCAGGGTTTGCAAAGAGAAAGCCACTGCTCTCCAAAAAGAACATTGCTGCTTTGTCTGCAGTTTTGCTAAAAAGATCACGTGGACAAGCCAGAAGGCTATTGGAAGGATGTTTTGTGGAGGATGAGACCAAAATAGAACTTTTTTGGTTTAAAAGAAAGCGTTATGTTTTGGAGAAAGGAAAACACTGCATTCCAGCATAAGAACCTTATCCCATCTGTGAAACATGGTGGTGGTAGTAAATCATGGTTTGGGGCCTGTTTTGCTGCATCTTGCCATCACATGATGGACACAATGAATTCTGAATTATATCAGAAAATTCTAAAGGAAAATGTCAGCACATCTGTCCATGAACTGAATCTCAAGAGGAGAAGGTGGGTCATGCAGCAAGACAACGACCCTAAGCACACAAGCCGTTCTACCAAAGAACGGTTTAAAGAAGAATAAAGTACATGATTTGAATGGCCAAGTCAAAGTCCTGACCTTAATCCAATGGAAATGTTGTGGAAGGACCTGAAGTGAGCAGCTAATGTGAGGAAACCCACCAACATCCCAGAGTTGAAGCTGTTCTCCAAGCCGATGAGCAGGACTGATCAACAGTTACAGGAAACCTTTAGTTGCAGTTATTGCTGCACAGGGAGGGTCACACCAGATACTGAAAGCAAAGGTTCACATACTTTTGCCACTCACTAATATGTAGTATTGTAAAAAGTCACACCTGTCTGTGGCTAGCTTCCATTAAAAAAGTGAAGGGGAAGCTGGAAACAATAGATATTCATGTATAAGACTGCAGCTATTTTGCAATTTAGAGTCACATTAACGTCACGTGTTCTGTTCAGGAATTACGTGACACTACAGTAGTTACCGTTAGCTACGTAATTTATGCTAGTTTATCCATAGCTATCTGTTTTATAAAGAGCTTTGTTCCCCCGTTGGTTTGATTTTGAGTATGCAGTTTTGTACACTCCTAGCTCTGATAGATTGAATTGATTTGTGGTTGTTTAAAGCATTATCTGTGTATGCCTTGGCCCTAATCTCTCTAAGTGGCTTACGTGATCAGGGTTCAATATGGCCACATGCAGCGCGCCCGCTTATCTGCTGCACGGGACAAACGTTTTGTTATTTCTATCTAACCCAATAGCTGATTCGTTTGCAAATAAACAGGAAAATCCCAAAGCCAGCAATGAGATTCTTCTTTCAGCGATTGAATTAGTGTGCAACGAGCTGGTTTTTAGGGAAAACCAAAGATGGTGCAGCATTTTGGACTCTGTTCATAACGTACTGTGTTTAACAAACACAGCTGTTGATCTTTCCTTCCAGTGAGTATGATCTGCAGTTCTGACCACAAAGGAAGTCTGTGTTTTTTCTGCACTGTGCTGCATAGAAGCTGCTAGTAGCTCATAGTGCAAGTGGTTGTACCTTGAGTCAAGGCTGATTAATGTATTTAAGGCCTGACTGGACATGGTCTGCCTCATCTGACTCTCATGCTGTCAATGTGGTGGAGAGATCCAAAAAACGAGGCTCGATGATGAAGTGTTGTGGGATCGGTGTGGTCAGCATACTATGGGCTTTCATCTGGAATGAGCATTTAAGTAGCCGAAGCTGTTGCTAGACATTGTGATCTGTGGGATGTACTGAGCTAATGAGAGTGAATTTAGGGCTGTCCTCAGCTAGTCTATGCTTATTTTAACGCATTGTATCGGTTTTCAGCTTGATCCGTTTCCAATCATTGTGCTTTACCATGCTGGATGAGTGGAATGTCAAAATATAATGCTATAGAAAGCATTTTGATATTAATACAAGGCAGAAGTACTGTTAAAAATAAAAAGTTCAGCGAGTTCAAACAGCATAGAGTCAAAAAGTCACGTACGCTCTCTGTTTTGCATATTTTAACCAGGTTCATGGGGGTGTGGGGGTATGTTTTAGGATTAACTGCATAAGCGTACCCTGAATGGGGTGCCAGTCCCTTTGAGGACTGGCATGGCTCACTGTTGCATTGTTGGGGGATAATCCCCTCTGTCAGTCCATGTGCCTGAATGGTGCCTGACTTGTACCGGAAAGCTCCGCCAGGACTCCAAACTGGGAAGCTGTGGTGGTGGGTTTGCAAATTGCCTCTGTACCACCTGAATAATTCCATATTTGTTAACTCTAGCAAATGTGATTGATGATAGATACAGTGTAGCATGGGGGTTGCGCTGTAGAAGTGATGTGGTCAAATTCATGGTCTGCCATTGGTCAAACTATACAAACAAAGCATTGTATTGTAAACAGTATGATGACATGTGGGAACTGTGTTCCCATTTAAAAGGCCAAAACTCAAAGACTTATTTCTATAGCGCTTTTTTACTAAGGGGCATTGTCTCAAAGCAGCTTCACAATTTTATATCATCTTCTAATATCTGATGCCAGTCCCAAACTGAGCAAGTCTAGGGCAACAGTGGAAAGGAAAAAAAAATCCCTAAACATTATAAGCAAGACTCAAAAAGGGACCCAACTTCCTTGGGCGTCTTAGATGATAAACGTAAGAATTAAACATTTAATACGTTTATAGTAATAGTTTCAATAAACAGAAGCTAAATACATATTAACAGAGAGAATATATTTAATAGATAATAATTAAAATAATATGTAGACTGATATTATAAAATGAAATATTATGAAGAGCAGAATAAAATAGAGAACATAAGACAATAGTGAATATGGAAAATAATCAGCCACTTAAGTTCTAGAAAGGCAATATGGAAAATGTTTATTTTGTCTACTAGTGTTAAGCCAAGGTAATGGTTTTGTTATACAGTTATTTTTTGTCATACAACATATGAAAAATGGGGCATAAACATTCCTGGACTTCATATTTATTAGTGTAAGTATTGAGTAGACAGAACCGTCTGTCTTAGGTTTTCCATGTTATGGATGAAAAATTAATCACCTGTGTCTGAAACGTACCTAATAACATGTAATACATCCACAAATTATGATGGGAATTTCCTGTAGACTAGGATTTTTGCCCCTGCTGGTAGACCCGTATGACTGCACACACCGATATACCTGCACATTCAGCTACTTCCTTCACACTATGGCCTTTGGCACACCCACATGCAATGACTGCTTTTTGCTAGTCATTAACATCTGCTTTGCACACATCAAACGAGACATTCACTGCACTGTACCACCTCTTCTCAATATATGAATCCTGTCATACACCCCACATGTATTTTTAGCCTGCTCATCCTCCTGCAGCGCCATCTGCAGGAACCTGAAGTTACTACCACCTTAAACATGCACGGTGACTAGTTTTTTGGCCGAGAAGTACATAGTCTAGGAAAACTGGAATACTGGATAGGTCTAAGGATTGGCAGAGACTCAAGATTAAAGTACTAGGATTGTGGTTGGTGGCCAAAACTGGATTGGGACTCGGATGGCAGTTCACACTGCTGAAAACTCTTAATTCTCTGCATATTTTTCTTTACCACTGATCCCCAAAGAAAGCCTACATTAACATGGAGCTCTGATCAAAAGCCATTTTAATCCGCAATACAGTCCGCACTCACGTTACTGAATATGTTTATTTCTGGCCATGAATTGGGTAGGGCGTGGTGAGAAACAGTAAGCTTAATCCTTTTATCCTTTTGTTAGAAGCTTCAAGAGCTGGCATCGCCAAACAGCATAGTGTCTTAACAAAAGGAGGGAGTCAGGCCTTTGTGTCAAAGAACAAGACAGTATATCACAGGCCCGCAGGGTCTCTGAAGCCATGGCTGAAAGTCCCCTGTCTCTCAACTGTAAAATCCTGGGCTTTATGTGCTGAATCATTTATATGTAGGGAGCTAGAGACAGGCAGTCCTCAACCTAAGAGAGATATTGCAGGTTTCCAATGGTTTGTGGACATGCTAAAGACATGCGTTAGGTTAGGTGGTGTCTTTAAATTGCTTCGGTGGCAGTGAGTAACTGAGTTTGTCCACTTCTATAGGTTTTTCTCATAAGGAATAATGTAAATTGAATTAATCCGTTCCAGACCCCCAGAAAATCCACACTGCATAAGGCATTAAATGGAAGGGGATGTGTTCCGACAAATTCATCACAAGTTAGACGTAACATGAACTGGGGAGTTTAATGAGTGTTTGGTGTAGACTAGCGGAGCCTACGAGTCCTTGCTGAAAAACACGTATGCTAGGATCAAAATGCTTACATTTAATAGACTCTAGAATCAGTCACTTCCTATTTACAGTGGTACCTCGGGTCTCGACCACCACAGAACTCGTCGAATTCGGTTCTCGATGTATTTTGACTAGAAAAATTTGTTTTGGTTCTTGTCGTTTGCTTGGTACGACTCATTTCAGCCAAAACTCAATTCTTGATTCATGATTCACAATTCAGTACACAGTGATTCAGTGATTCAGTGATTCAGATTCACAATAGCTCTTGCTCAGTGAAGATTTCCGCTGTGATTATCGTGTTTTTCTTTATGTACTGTATTCTTAGTGCAGTTAGCTTAGCAGCTATACTAGTGCCATGAGTTCACCAACAGAGTAAGTGTTTTTCTTTTACTTTTCACTTTCAGTCCATTACTCACGCTAAACTACTTGAGATTTTTCAACACTTTGTTATAGAATAAGTTTTGTGTTAATGATTTTGGCCAACTGTAGGTTAATGTGAGTGTTTTAAATATTAACTCGCTTGTCATTACTTATAGTATCCTTTCCTTATTTCTGCTTTACATTTACAGCATTTAGCAGACACCCTTATCCAGAGCGACTTACAATTGATACAACCTTACAATCCAAGCAATTGTGGGTTAAGGGCCTTGCTCAAGGACCCAACAGTGGCAGCTTGGAAGAGGTGGGATTTGAAGTCCAGTACCTTAACCGCTAGGCTACCACAGTCTGCAATGATACAATATGGACCGCTCTACCAAAACTTCTCAGTTCATAATACATTTCACTTATGATGGATTTGTTGGAACATACCCCATCATAAATCAGGGAGCACCTGGACAATACAACTCCATTAATGCATATAATGTCTTATACACGGTGGATTTTCTGGGGATCTGGAATGGATTCATTCAATTTACATTATTCCTTATGGGAAACATTTGCTCGGTACTCATCATTTTCGGTGCTCGACAAGCCTTCTGGAATGAGTTAACATCTAGAATTTGTAGCCTTTTCTTATGAATGTAGGTATATATTGAGTAAGTTAACATGTATGTTCTTTCAGGGGAGTGGAGCCGTACGACAGCGCCACCACAGTGCTGGTCCAGAGGCATGAGCCGCAGGGCGTCTCCAACATCCTCAGCAGCACGGATTTCTTTCAGAGTGAGGAGAACCGAAAGATCATCCTGGAGAGGGTGGACAGCTTTCAGATCCGAGACAAGTATATGTTTGCTACGACAACCAGGGTAAGAATAACGAGCCAATGCACTGAGATTATTTGCATTTCCATTTACAGCATTTAGAAGACGGCCTTATCTAGAACTGACAAACTCCAGTTCAAGCAACTGAGGGCTTAAGGGCCTGTGGCAGTGCTAGAACATAAATCCTCAATCTTCTGATCAATATTCCAGTATAATAACTGTTGTGCCACAACAGTCCATAGTTATTGTGGAGCGAGACTTGACTTAGTGATTTGACATGCTTATTTCGCAATACCCCCGAGAATTAAGATTGTCACTGCTAATGGACAGTGCTATATACATTCCATTTATTTATTCCGAGTAGCATCTCAATTTTGGTAAAAGAAAATGCACACTGGAGAACCATCTGACTAAATCTGTGTTTAGATCAAATGCAGATTGCCTTGCCAAATGGATGTGCTTTTAAAAGCAGCCCGTGCAAGGTCAGACCCAGCAAACACGTGAATGTGAGCCAAAGAGGGCAAGCGAAAGCGTGTCTTGTTCAAATTGCTCAATCATTTGTTTACGTATTGGTTACACAAATGGATATTACAAGGAATGAGAACTCGTTGAGTGAAACCTACTTTCATTTAAATAAATGTTACCATTGCCTGCAGTTGACAGTACACAAAGAAACAGCAACCACAACTGTTCATTGGTGCATTGTTTGGGAAAGAACCATGACCTGTTGGTAACTCGATTCCTTCACGTTGAAACTTTTAGTTTCACCTTTACATGCAAAGCAAAACCAAGGGAACACTGCCTAGGAACAATGGCCTACAAGCAAGTACCAGGAAACAACAAGTAGAAAATGTTGGCTGCCATTGACTTACTTAGATGGTCAGTTCTAATACCTGGGCAAATTAGATTATAGCTATAAGAACAAAAACAGACTTGCTGTTTGTTTTGAAGATGAACTCACTCACTCATTCACACTGGGGCAGTGGAGATGATTGTTGACCTAACATTTGTGTTTGGAATGTGGGAGGAAACCGGAGTACCTGTAGGAAAGCCACACAGACACAGAGATCATCTCCACATACACAGAGACTCAAACTGAGGTCTCTCAGAGCTGTGAGGCGACAGCGCTGGCTACTGGTCACCGTGCCGAGCTTTAAGAAGCTCACATTTTTCAAATCTTTGAACAGCTTCCATCAGGACATCAATCTTTTAAGTCCTTTGATTAAATTTGATGTATTCCCTGCAGCTTGGGTACTGAAGTGCAGTGAAATTGCTGTGCTTTAAAAGTAAAGATCTCTCCTTGTGAGCAATTACAGAATCATGTTACAGATTAAACTTAATATCACACTTCAGAGCACTTGGGTGGCGCGGCGGCAATTGACTAACCCACCAACGCGCTGACCCTGGTCCAAGTTACAGCGTGTACCAGTGAATCACGGGACCTCCCTGTGACCCTGGCTAAATTAAACAGGGAATGAAATTACATTTACATTTCATGATAAGAAAATTTCACTTCATAAAACGACTCATGTATTTGGGTGGTGCAGGAGTATAAATATGCCAGCCCACCCATGGGCACAGACTGATGTAAGTGTAAGTGAGGCTTACACAGAGAACCGATAAGGCTAAGCAAACACAAACACAGGGGAATGCAAACATGATACAAATACAGTCGTACCTTGATATCTTGCCTACATCTGATTCTTTCTGGCGAGAGGCGACTTAGCGAGGTTACAAAAAACTAGACCTAGGCACACAGTGACATTCATACCTGATGTTGACAATGTGTGTTACTGGGCATCAGTGCTTAATTTGAGCCAGATCCTGCCAGAACAAGATTCCCGGGTGTTGTGCCGAATTCGGCCCCCCGGCCACCAGATGCATCCCCTGACGTGTGTGCTCACAATATCTTTTGCTTGAAAATGGAGGTAATCCACTGTTGTGCCAAATTTGGCACCCCTGCCACTAGATGCAGTTCTTGTAATCAATATAAGTAAAGACGGATTACCTCCATTTTCGAAACAAAAAGCCGTTGCGAGCATGCCCGTCATGGGATGCATCTGGTGGCAGGGGTGCCGAATTTGGCACAACATCGGATCACTGCATGCTGGGTGTTCCCTTACCTCATGTATTACAAATCATGTCATACAGTCACATTTACAATCTACATAAACATGTACATGTACAGTTTCTATTCATTTCATTGTATCTCTTGCCCAGAAGCATCTTTAACAAACGGGGGGAGGTGAGCAGGGGGTGTGGCCAGTAGAAGAGGGGGTGGCTCAGTATTACAGTACAGTAGAGATGAGCTTGGCAAGATAACCGGGGGTGGGGGGGGGGGGGTTATAACGAGGATAGACTAACAGTTAACATAGAACACACAAAACAGGGAACAGTGCATAAAACACGAGCAGACATAACATAGGAGCAGTGACAGGAACAACATGAGCCAGGAACAGGAACACACCGACAAGGAACTGAACAGGAAGGCCTGTTTATACAGGGAAAGCACAGCATGCTGTGGAAGGAGAAAAGGGTCAGTGGGGAGCCATGTAGGATGATGCGGCCAACTGGCTGCTCACAACACACATCATTCTGACACTTGCACATTTCAAGCTGTGTGTTTCTGTGTGATGGACAGCTATAGCCCTCTACTCCGCTGAGCTTCTGCGAAACTACAAGCCAGACGTAAGAAACTCCAGCAGATTTAATGGGAAATTGATTGCCGTATGTTCTGTATGCTGTTTTAAAGACCTTTGTGACTTGAAGGACCCAGCTGCGCAAATCATGGGCCACTGCAGCTGGATAGTCAGAGGTTAAGTTCAGAAGTGAATATGGCCAAGATAAGACTTCTCTACTTTTCTGAGAAAGTCAGGTTCTGTTAAAGAAACAATACAAAACACTGAGTCACACTGGATATGTCTGCATTTGTTTTGTCCTTCAGCAAGCAGTGCCTTTCCAAAATAATTTGGCTGTCTCTTCAAGTTATAACTCCTATGAAATGACATTGGAGTCCAACCAAGCATTCTGCAGATCACAGAATTAAAGAATTGGACTGTGTTGGTGATTTCTGAAGTGGGAATGTGACAAAAACTCTGCATCAGCCAGTCATTTTCGAGAGTTTATTGTCCACCACATACGCTGGCTCTTAACCAAGTTTGCACCTCGGTAAATGTTTTGGAACTGTGCAAATAAACCTCAAACGCTCATCTGTTGATCCACATTTGACATTTGTGGGTCAGATAAGATCTGGAGAAAGAGTTTCCGCTGCCTGGGTTTGTTTTGGTCCCTAGTGGGCGAGCAGCCTTAATGAATAGCGGACTGAAGACTGTCTGTGTGCTTTCGATGGCTTGCTCTCCCCGGGGCACCTTTACCCACTCATGCACCACTTACACGCACGCCACTAACCCGAACGGCCATATGGTCATGGTGTCAGCGCTAATGCTGGGGAGTACGGGAGCTCATGCACAGATATGCGGTTTCATAACTGTGGTATGTGCAGGGCCTGTTGTGCAACGGAGGTTGTAAAAGGCTCCGTCTATTTCTGCCAGGATATTATGCTTAGAGTTCTCTGAAACGTACCTAAAATATATAATTTGCTATTCTTGTAGCTCCTCGTGAGCCTCCTGAATTAGCAAGGAGAAAGATGCTCTCGTTATAGATTCGGTTATTTCTCGTCGGAACATGACATGATGGATTTACAATGGGATAATCATATATGGGGTTTATTGACCATGAGCGTCCCTACAGCGCTTGCCATTTGTATTCAAACAAGATAACATTATGGTGTCTAGGGAAATCACGGAGACGGCTACACAAACAACTTGTGGTCGGAGCCCATTCAGGAACATCAGCAGGAGATGTCTCCGGTCTCAAAATAGCGTACGCCGACAGAATTGCTCAAGCCTCGTAATTTCTCGGGACTGCTCAAGGCCTGCGCTCAAGGCCTGCATGTGATGCCGTTAGCGGGCCGCGTCCCGGTCCGCTCTCGCAGGCTTCGGTGCAAACATTAGTCAGTCATGATTGAAATCGCTTGGCCGTCAGATCGAATCAGTGTCTCCGAGGAATCCTCTCTCTCTTCCCCCTCCTTGCCCGCTAGTCCCGAGCCTCGTAATAGGATTACCATAATGAATATCACAAGCGCCTTTTGGCAGCAAGACACTTCATAGATTAATTAAAGCTCGGGAAATGGGGATTTTTCTCATCTGGGTTTTTTGCACAGACTGCCATTGAGCTCCTTAGTAATAATTAAGTTTTTTTTTACCCTCACACAGTCTTCCAACGTCCTTTTAAATCAGCGCACGTCTTATATGTGGCATAATATGAACTTCTTGAACTGACTGTCCATTAGAAAAACACACTGATTTGAATTGCTGTCACCTCACAACTCCAGCGTCCCCGGGTTCGATCCCGACCTTGTTCTCCCCATGTCTGTGTGGGTTTACCCAGGGTACTCGAAAGACATACTAAAAAAAGACCAATTATTGGTTAGGAACCTACAGACCTGATCGATTACATTTACATTTATGTCATTGAGCAGATAACCTTATCCAGAGCAACTTACAATTGATACAGTCTTACAATCCAAGCAGTTTTGGGTTGAAGGTCTTGCTCAGGGACCCAACGCTGGCAGAGGTGGGATTTGAATCCTGGGCCTTCTGGTCCATATTCCAGTACCTTAACCACTAGGCTACGATTAGTCAAAATCTCCAGCAACAGTCTTTTTTACTGAATTACAGGTGTGCACCATTAATCGTCCACATTACGTTCTGTGAAACGTCAGATTTATTTCTATAGCGCTTTTTACGATGGAGCATCGTCTCAAAGCAGCTTTACCATTTTAGGCCAGTCCCAAATTGAGCAAGCCTAAGGCGACAGTGGCAAGGAAAACTAAATGAAAGTTATAAGGAAGAAACCTTGGGAGGACCAAGACTCAAAAAAAGGGACCCATCCTCCTTGGGTGGCTTAGATAAAAAATGTCAGAATGAAACTAATTTAACTAGTCCAAAAAGTCTGTAGTAGTAGTTAAACAAACATAAACTAAGTAAATATTAATAGATAAATAAAATATTGAATAAAATAGTGTAAAAATATGCATATCGGCATTATTTAGTTTGATACACAGCGTTATCACGTCGTCCCCAGCCAACCTATGGAGGGAGGGAATTACTGCCTTCTGGGGTGCCTTCAGGCATGACGTAGATGTACAGTGGGGCAAAAAAGTATTTAGTCAGTCACTGATTGTGCAATTTCTCCGACTTAGAAAGATGAGAGAGGTCTGTAATTTTCATCATGGGTATCTATATATATATATATGCTTGTTTGTGGGTGACCAAATACTTATTTTCCACCATTATTTACAATTCAATTATTTAAAAATTGTACAGTGTGATTTCCTGGATTTATTTTTTCTCATTTTGTCTCTCTTAGTTCAAGTGTACCTATGATGAAAATTACAGACCTCTCTCATCTTTCTAAGTCTTGCACAATCAGTGACTGACTAAATACTTTTTTGCCCCACTGTATATATGACAGATTTTTTATTTTCCATTATAATTTTTAGACCTCAGAAATGACAGTGAATGGACGTTGATTGGTTGGATGCTAAGCGGCGCATACCTATATAACAGAATATCATTTTGTAATGTGCATTTCGTAAACAAATAATAAAAAGTGCTAAAGAGAGTGCTTACAAACCTTAACATGCTGTTGGACTTGGCTAATTGAAAGAAACACGCCTCAACAAGTGAGTTGTCAGTTGAAACAATGGAAAGGATTATGAAACTCCTTCAAGAAGGAAATCCAGCATGCTGTTGCGTCTGTCCAAACCTTCTTACCGAAGGCAGAAAAGCGTTCTTTGACAGACGTGCACAGCCTTATTCTTGTCTACTTAAACCCAGCTTTTTCAGCCCTCATCACATTCCAGTGCCAAGGAAACAGAGCCTAGGTCTGAATCGAAACATTAATGGCGCTACTTTTGCTTCTGAACGCACGCTAAGTGCCGTGCTATTCTTATCATTTGCTACCAGGGCAGCTACGCAGGGACCCGAGCTAGCTAATTGAACTCCCACACACACCCATTTTCACACATGCTAATCGTGCTGCAGAGATCTACAAGCCCGAGCTCCTGCCCGTGAGTCAGGTCTCTCCGGTCTGCTGAAAGATGGTGGTGCTTTGCCAGCACAGTGAGCCTCTTGTTTCCCGAGCCTCACCCACAATGAAGGGAAAGTGCCTCCGGGAGCCAAATACACATTAAGCCTTCAAGAATCAGCTCCATTCATGCTGGCAGAGTAATCAGAATTCAAAGTCCTCATCAACTGTAGAAAGCAGTTCTCAGGCTTGGATCAAATGCCACTGGAGTTTCTAAAGCTCTCTAATGAGCATGGATGACCATGAAGAAGCTCTTGTGCCATTTCTCCAGTAAAAGATAGTAAGACATGGTGTTGCTAGCCCTGAAGAACTTGTCATAACTGGGGTCAGTTAGCCATGACAGAAAGAGAAGGTCTCTGGTGGTTGGTTGCTAATTTGCTTGGCATGTTCTCCCAGGTGTGGGATTCCTTCTGTTTCTCTGGTTTCCTCCCACAAGTATTAGGTCAGATGGCATCTCTAAGTGACTTCTGAAAAATAATGTATATGTACATGCCCTGCGATGGGCTGATGTCCTGTCCAGGGGTGGTTCCTAACCAGCAGGTCCCGGCCCCTACAACCCTTAATGGGAATGTTAAACGTTTTTTGGAAGTTGACGATGTAGGCACTAGGGGTGTAAAGATACACTCTGCTCACGAATCTAGTCGATTCATGGTACCGAGTTCACAAATTGAGTTTTTTACTTTTTATTTCTTGAATAGGTTTTTAAACAAACAACCTTTCAGTCGTTCGCAATTAAAAGAAATGACTAGAAACAGAGGGTTAAAATTGTAAATATATTCTATTGTAGCTTCACCATATCTTAACTAATCGAGTTAAAACATTTCTTTGTAATTTCTGAAGAATGAATAAATTCAAAACCATGTTTACTTCCAACACTTAATGTGTATGGGGACCATGACATATGATTGCACCTTCTGGTGGTCAAAAACGCAATTGCACCAATCCCTGAGGGTACACACAGTGCAGGAGCAAGGGTCCCCTAGATGAGTTACCAGTCTATCAATGGTGCCCAACCCGGCCAGCAGGCACCACTGGGACGTGAACTCGAATCACTGAGGTGAACTTGAATGTTAGACTCCTACACAGAGGAGCTTATTTCACAGTATCAGAGGTTAGCAGAAGAAATAAGGGTGAGAAGGGTAAATAAACCAAAAAAACAACAGCCGAACATGATCAGCTGAACAGAAGTGAGAGAAACATTTCTCAGTCAGTCACTACACAACCACTGAAGACTCCGGTGGCCTACAAAGAGGTTTTAGCTCGTTGGTGTGTCTGTGTTTGTGTGTGGTACATTGGTTAACCAAATGAAACACGTGTACGTAATTACGTTACTTGCCAACAGTCATGATGAAATGTGGGATTATGGGATTGTAACTGTAATGCCCTTACTGCGCTGTATACTGACGTACCCTACTGTTGAGGTTTTAATTGCTGAAAATAAATAGTCTGAGAGAAAAATGAGCTGTTCACTGGCAGCTGCAAAACATAGGCTTCAATCGTGCAGGTTTTAAAACACATACAAAGCAGTAGTGTGTCACTGAACCAACATCAATGGCTTCTGCAGCAGAGTTTAATCGTTTGATTGGATAAAATGTCTAAGACTAGGGGTAAATATTTCCAACGGAAAACACATTAGGATCTAAAAGGCTTGAAATGGCTTTGATGTAATGGTATACTCCTTCAGTTACTTTAAGCAAAAATTCGTTGAGAAAAAAAAAAAAAAAATAAGGCTTCATTCTGGAAACTGAAAGTAATCTGATTACAGACTGACTCATAACTCGGAGGTGTCTCTTAATCCAATTTTCAAAATCGGATTTCTTGTAGTCTTGTGATTATTCTTTGCATGCAAACGCTGCATTAAGTGTATTCGAAATGCAAGCGTTTTTAATGGAAAACTTAAACAATGAAAAAAGTTTGGCAGATTTCTTGTTGATGGTGGGAGCCTCTGGTTTAGTTTCCCAACGAATGCAATGCTCTATCTCTGTATTCTTCATTGTTGGACAGTAACTAAGTAAATGTAATTCACCACTGTACTTTACTGAAGTATTTCCATTTGGGAGACTTTTTACTTGAACTCCACTGCATTTCAGTGTCAAATACCTTACCTTTTCACTCCACTACATTCCGTACGTATTTTCCAGGCTATAAAGCGCACCAGGTTATAAGGCGCATTAAATGAAACAAAACTCTTAAGTTCCCTCGGAAGCTCAGTTTGGTCTTTACCTGGCGCAGGGCGTCTTCTTGCTTCCTCCACTTCCGTACCATTGATTCGTTAGTGTTGAATTCTCTTGCAGCTGCTCTATGTCCATGTTGTACTGCGTGACCGATAGCAATGAGTTTGAAATCCGCTTCGAAAATGAATGAATGAATGCACGTACCCTAATGCTGAAGCACATACCGTATTACTCCGCGATGCTGCGCACTACGGTTGCCGTAAGCTTTGTAACTTACCAAGGCCGTGCTAAAACATTTTAACAGATTTATGAGCGCCGTGTACCATCTACAATCGGTTCTAGGTCAGAAAGCTCAACCAGAATTAATTCATACATTAGACGCACCGCATTTTAAGGCGCACTGTCGATTTTTGAGAAAGTTAAAGGATTTTAAGTGCGCCATATGGTCCGAAAAATACGGTATTTGAAATCTATCTTTCCTTTTAGCTTGTGTGTAAATAAAAACGTAACATATAAAAAGGAAATAAGTGGGAAGCAAACCCACAAATCAGGGTGTAGTGCGCACTTTGTTTTTTACTTTTGACCTATTGGTCTAACTGACTACATTTTGATAAACGGCTGGAGTACCAAGAATGACACTAAAGTCTATTCACCTAAAAGTGTCTTGTATTAAAAATTATAATCGTTGCACTTTTACTATTTTGACTCAAGTGGAGCTCTAAAGGGAGGACTTCTACTTTTACTGGAGTAATATTTACCTTGGGTATCTCAACTTTAGCTCAAGTACATGGTTTGTGTACATCGTCCACCACTGGTATTCTTCATCGTTGGTGGTGCAGATGTGCAAATGTTAATGTGATCTCAAGCTGCAATTACTGCAAAGCAGCAGTGACAAATGCCTTGCCTTTGTTCGGTGTTTCTAATTGCAAAACAACACGCGAAGCACGCCTTTGGACCATCAAGTCCTGCTTTATGTTCCCTTTCCATGTTTCCCAGGTATTTTTGCTAAACAAAAACTTTTGAAGGTGGAGTGTCAAGTGCCAAAAACTGTGTTCAAGGGTAACAATGTTAGCTTGGACTAGCACCCGTCCAGCTTTCTTACCTTTAGGGACTAGGATGAAAAATACACCGGCAGGCTGTGGCATTCAAACAATGCTCCTTTGGCGTTAAGGGGCCCAAAGTGTTCCAGGAAAATATCTTTCCTCTTTTTTTGGACTGTTGACCCTAGAGATGGTTGTGCCTGAAAACCCCAGTAGATCAGCAGTTTCTGAAATACTCAGACCAGCCCGTCTACCACCAACAACCACGCCATGTTCAAAGTCACTTAAATCATCTTTCTTTCCCATTTGAGTTGCTGCCGTGTGATTGGCTGATTAGATATTTGAAAAGGTGTACATAATAAAGTGCCCAGTGCATGTATATAGTGAATAGTGCTGGTCCGTTCTTAAATATGCTATAAGAAGGATATCATGGTACAAAAAGGCGGCCTGATCAAAGCAGCATCCCTTGGTGACCATATCCTTGGCCACTTTCTTATGAATGGACCCTGCACTTGCCTTTATGTCGGCCTCGCCTCAGACAATCTGGTACATGGGCCAGCAAAGGGAAGCGGTAGGTTGATGAACACTAAGCCACAGTGCCTGTTTTGGCCCCCTGTAGGCCTGTCAGCTTTGCATATTCAAAAACGCAGCTTGTCCTTTTTCTCACCCTGTGCCGTTGTTACCTCTCTGTTCACGCTCCCTCAGCAACGATGGAGCGTTCCAAAAGCCTTTTCTCGCCCTCGCCTCTCTCTGAAGGCAGACTGTGTTTTGGCTGGCTGCGTCACTGCTGCAGTCTGTTCCTGGAGACGGCCATTAATAGGCAGATAAATCAGTGCGATGGATAGCGCATGCTAGGGGCACGAGGAGGGGTTTGAGGAGGGCGACAACACTGCATGCTCTGTTCGGTGCCAGAGAACGAGAAGTGCTTTGCCGTCTCATCAGGGGAAATTCATTATTGCCTGGGAGACAGGTTGCAGCCTGTCAAGCTTATGGGTTGCACTTAACAGGAAAAAACATCTCTTTGCTTCCCGACTTGTCCAAACCAGAATTCTTTGCGTCTTGGGCTCAGGTGTGTACCGTCATCCTGCTCAAATTTGGGCTTAAGCTGTTAATCCACAATGATGCCTTAAACTCAGACTTGTCTTGAGACTGAGCTCCTGCTCACAATGAGTGCGTTTACATGCACTTAATAATCCGATCATAGTCGGATCTATCGAGCATACGCCGATCTGGAAATCAGATTAAGAGATCCGATAAAGAGTGCTGGATTTTACTCCAGTAATCTGATTACTCATAGCCTGTATGCCGGTTACCCGATTAGAATCGGCGTTTTCAGTCTGCACATGCGCTCGAGCCTTCCCACACGGTTGCCAGGTCCGCATATTCTAAAGCCTTTTTCCATTGACTTTATCTGGTTTGTCCTTGCTGAATCTGGCAACCCCCGGAATTAAACACGCCACAGAATTAAAGGCAGTGAAACGGCTATCGAATGCTTTTTGGAGACTCTGAGTAGGTATATACTCTAGAAAATGAAGATTTGTTAATATTGAAGTTCGGAGTTTATATCACACGTTTATCTTCTCTAAACCATAATCATAAGAAAACCGAATCGTGAAGTGAATCATGAGCAGTGTGTATCATTACACCCAAGTGCCTAAATAGTTTATGAAGGATCTGGACTGCCAGTTTGAAGATTTTGGGACAGTCTGAGCTTTTTTTTAGTTAAATCTTAAGCAATTCTTTCAACCTGTTAATGATATATAGGACCCCAGTGAGCAGTAACAGAGTACCATCTGGCATGTTTGCTGTTGGTTGTTGCCAGTCAATAATGAATATTATCATGAAATTCATTGATATATTCATTAAGAATAAGACAATACTGGACTGCCGGTGCACCCAGTGGGGTGATGGCAGCACAGTCAGAGAGGCTAATCATTGTCTTCTCCGACTTACTTTGGAATAGAAAGTAAGACAGAAACTGGCTCTGACTGAAAGCGTTAACCGTTCAAGGTTTTGGAAAGATTCTTAGGCATTGTGGGAAATGTAGTGCCTGCAATGATGCTGCGTAGCCTGTCCTGTAGTTGTGCTCAGCAATCCAGGATAAAATTGACTTTTTACCACCACAATTTTAGAGTGGAACAGCGACACTTAAAGTGGGTCTGATGACGCCCAATTTAACTGTTTTTTTTTTTCTTTTGGGAGGAACCAAAATATTGTTGTCAAATCATGTTGTCATTTTAAAATAACAAAAATTAGTCTTGACGGTTAAGAGCAAAGTCTACTGCTTCACACTGGTAGCGTCCTGTGATGCTAACCTTGGCCTAAGAGCTAAGAGGAGTCAGAAGGGACTCCATTCACCAATTAAGTAGCATAAGGGAAGATATAGGCTAAATTAATATGAGAATAACATGATGCAATTCCTGCCTCATTCATTTGCCTTGCTGCTCCCCCTTTGCAATGGTTACAGTTTGCTGAACTTCATGGCATCTGTACAATGTACTATATATATATAGATAGATAGATAGATAGATACACACATATACATACACACACAATGTATAGATGTAAGAATAGATTGCAAATATATTCAGTATGTATTCAAACATGAAGGCCAGCATTCAACCTATTGAACCCAACTGGTTTCCTTCATGTAGCCATTCAACATTTGACTATTCGCAGTAACAAATTTGTTTGACGTACACAGCTCCTTTAACCTGACTGACATTGTACTGTTTCAGTACCGACACTCATTGCATTGTCTGGTTTCAGTAACTGAGTTCAAAAACAGTGTAAAATACAATGAAAATTTCACTTTCATGGATGGATTTAGCTACATTTAACGACACATTTCCTACCTTATCGATGGAGCGCCACCAGTTTCCAGGCTGACAGTACAAGTATAATCCACACTTGGGGTGTACGTTAGTACCTGTGATAAACCAGCAGACATATTAGGAAGTACAAGCATCACAGATCCATTACAGGTCTTCTGCTAATCCTGGTCCTAATCTAGGTCATTTTAGAAGTTTCAGAAACAATTTAATAAAGTGTGACATGTTTTTAACCCTTAAACAAGCAGAGGGTATACACACTTCAGAATGCACTACACAACATCTCAACTCCTTTTCTTGATCAGCATGTAAAGATAACGGTATAATCCATTTATATAACCATTTTACTGAAAATAAATAGGGATTCTTTCAGATTTATTTACCACATGCTCAGCATCTCCTGTACCACCATGATGGTCAGGCTGACGAGACGATCTCAGATCACTACAACCAAATCATGTGACCCAGATACTAAAAACAGACTTGACTTTGAGAAGTGATAACAGAGTATGGTGAAAACTTCAACTCATGCTCTGTCCAGGATGTCAAATAAAACATCTTGTGGTGCATGTTTGCCTGTTTCAGGGTTAATGTAAACTTGTGCCGTCTGTTAGGATGTATGGTGTGAGGATGATAAGGTACCAGATTAACCCAATCTGCTAGATTGTGCATAGGGAATAGGCCAGTTAGCTCAGTCCTCCGAGCATGTTTGCTTATAACATTATGTGCAGTTTTGAAATATTTGCCGACTGCTTTCATGCGTCTCTGAAGAAGCACCCTTCTAATCATCACCATCTACAGTTGTGTATTCAGTAGTCAACCTGCCGAGTCATGTTTGGTTTTCTCCTATTTTTGCCAAGGAGTTTACATAATGATCACCTTTCCTGTCTAAGCTTTCTTCATCTTTACCTACGTTAGACTTCGCTCCAGTTAAGTTGAGTAAAGCAAAGTTAAGCTTCATGTGATTGCCTGCATTGGTGGAAACAGGTGGAAACATTTGGAAACAGTGAACAGTTTAATGAGCGAAAGAACAGAAACTGTTCTTGTTTTTCCCATTCCCTAGTTGTGTTTATAAAACAGATGTATTAAACAGATTAATGAGGCTTTGTGTATTTATTCAGCCGCTGCTGGGAAGCCAAGAGCCACAGTCTGTACAGCTGTGGGTTTCCTATAACCGTCAGCCAATGAGAGCAGCCCAGTTTAACACCCGCCACCCCATCACTGTGAGTAATACTATTTTCTGTCGCTTCTTCGATCAGTACTGGATTTCATGACCTGTCAGAACTGAAATATAGCAATATAGGTTTTAAAGGCAGAGCCAAAAGTCTGTATGCTGTAGTGTGACTCCGTTTCCTTGTACTTTACAGGAGTATTACATAGCAGATGCATCTGAGGATCAGGTGTTTGTGTGTGTGTGAACCACAGCAACAACATCACCCACTTGTACATCTCGGATGCCCAAGGGACAGCTTTCTCTCTGTCCCTGGAAAATGTGCTGTATTACAGCCCTGAGGGCTCAGGAAGCAACACCCTCATCAGGTATAATCAAAGGCACAGGTCTTGTTTTGTGTCATTTTTGGAATGCAACCATGCATGTGTGCATCGCTTCTGTAACCCATGTGTCACGAGTCAGCTGGTTTGGAACCAGGTGCAGAGTGATCCTCCCTCTGGGAACGATAGAGGCGAAACCAGTCTATATGGGAATTCTGGAGAAGGACCTTCTCTTATAATTATTTCATAGATTTTGTATATAAAAGTCAATTGTTCATATGATAGCAGACATTTATGAAGAAAGGAAAAGGTGTGTTTGTCAAGTCAAGTAAGTCAAGATCTATTTATATAGCACTTTTTACAATGGAGCATTGTCTCAAAGCAACTTTACAAGTTTAGATTATCTCCTAATAACTACGTCCAATCCCAAACTGAGCAAGCCTAGGGTGACAGTGGCAAGGAAAAACTCCCTGAGTGTTATAGGAAGAAACCTTGGGAGGACCAAGACTCAAAAAGGGACCCGACCTCCTTGGGCGGCGTAGATGATAAATCTAAGAGCGAAACTAAAGTCATGGAGTCAAAGTTCGAAAATGTGCTGTGTCACCATGTACCCTAAAAGGGGATCTGATCCTGGAATGTCAGGGTAGTAAGGCATACACAGTATGGTGGCACGGTGGTTTGGTGGGTAGCACCGCCCCTCACACCTGGGTTTGATCTCAGGGTGGAGTCTGCATGTCCTCCTGGTACTCCAGGTACTCCAGGTACTCCAGTTTCCCTCCCATCGGATAATTACTGCATCGGATAATTACTGCACCGATCGGTGATTATGTTTCTGCTGGCAACAAGTTCTTTAACTCTAACTGATGCAGTGAGGAGCTTCTCATTTGTTAACCAACCATGTCGAAAGATGCATCCTGTGGTCGTGGAAACCATGTTCATCTGTTTCAGAAGGGTCAGATTGTGAAAGAGTGGTTCAGGGAGCATGAGACATCAAGCAAGAGTCCAGAGCTGAACCCCATTGGGAATTTGGGATGTGCTGGAGAAGACTTTGAGCAGTCGTTAAAAACTCAAATACAAGATCTTGAGGAAAAATGTATGAAAATCTGGACAGAAATAAATGTTTTATATATATAGAACTATCTATCTATCTCTCTCTCTCTCTCTCTCTCTCTCTCTCTCTCTCTCTCTCTCTCTCTCTATATATATATATATATATATATATATATATATAAACTAAATATAGAACAAAGAACTATCCAAAATATGGCTTCAGCCATGTCCGATCCCCCAAATTGAAATTACTTTTTCCATTTGTTCCCTCTTTTAGACTTTTGAACTATTTCTCTCCGTTGATCTTCTTAGCTGTATCTCTCTTAAACCCTTTCTTTCTTTCTTTGTGTATTTTCGTTTCTCTTTGCTTTCTTTTTACGCCTTATAAAAAAGAAAAAAATGTTTCACAGACATGCACAATCATACCATTTACCAGCAGCATCTCTCAAAGACACTAGACTGAGGCTGGCTCTCAGCCAGTTTAAATAAGGTGTCAGCCAGGTGCTGCTTGTTAGGACTAAATGTGTCAACACCACATGACCACACTGTGGCTTCTGGGCTATGTAGTTCACAGGACTGCCTTCTTAGACGGTGATGCTTGCGAACGCTGATTGCATTCTGACAATTTGTATATAGGATGTACAGGGAGTATCAAGTCTATATAAACCTATAGAAAATAATTTCTGATCCCCCAAACTCAAATCAGATTTTATGGTAACTTTAACTCTTTAATGATCTCTTTTCAAAATCCTTGCTTTGAATAAGCTCACTTTCACCCCTTGGGTTTGTCTACTTGGTTTTCTTAAAACCACTCTACTTTGTCTTCAGAGTTATTGAATATTCCGAACTCTCCCTTCATCGTGACTTACTTCACTTCCTTTAACGTTGGTCTTTTCTCAGAAATATTCAGAGGTCAGTATTAACATGCAATTTTGTAATCTTCAAAAAACTATGCTTCAATGCCCAAACCTGGCAAAACCATACCAGTGGAGTACTTTGCCTAAAAAGAAGAAATTAATCTAAAAAAAAGAAAATATGTGTGATATCTATACTCAGTCTGTCTCCATCCAGTTGTGTTTCTTGTGTAAATAAATGAAGCATTGCTCCAGGAAGTGTACCAATGTGTAACCTATTTTGGAGTACAACACAAAATGGCTCCATGTTATTATAATTCAATCAGGCTTATGATATTATTAACAAACTTAAATATGGAACTGTTAAACTGATTTACATTTCACATACTAAATAGGACTTTATATTACAGGAGTCATTTCATTAGTATATTCCATTTCCATTCCTGTGGGAAAACTGTGAGGCTTATCCTGCATTCGACAACGTCCGGGATGTTAGTACAGGAATATTCTACAGTGGTATGAAAAAGTTTGGGCACCCCTGATAATTTTCATGATTTTAGTTTATAAATCATTGGTTGTTCAGATCAGCAACTTGAGTTAAATATATCATATAGCAGATGAACACAGTGATATTTGAGAAGTGAAATGAAGTTTATAGGATTTACAGAAAGTGTGCAGTAATTATTCAAACTAAATTAGGCAGGTGCA
>JAJAGP010005703.1:0-29797 GCA_025084515.1 Ancistrus triradiatus | reverse complement strand
TATTGATTAAGAGCACAGTGTTTATTAACAATCACTGATGCCAAGTGTAGCATGAGACCCCGGCAGCATTAGCTATAGCAGCATAGCTAGAAAGAGGAGAACTGGTAGGTAACACACCCAAGAGGGATCAGGAATACTGAAGAGAGGATCAGGTAGCAAACCCAAATAAGCAACTACACTTTAGAAACAAAACCCAAACACCTGCAACCCACAAATACCAACATTCTAAGTGACTAAGAACAAAAAGTCACTTAAAATAAGCAGACCTGGCAACCGTCTTTGATTCTACACCCTCTTTTGGGATAGCTCTACGTTCTTAACCCAGTGTTTCTAAATCCTGGTCCCGGCGCCCCACCCTCTGCATGTTTTAGTGTTTTCCTGCTCCCAACACACCTGATCCAACTACTCAGCTCATTAACAAACCCTTTATTGAGTTAAAGTGGGTGTGTTTAAGCACCAAATTGTGCAGAGCGGTTGGGCACCAGGACCAGGATTGAGAAACACTGCTCTATCTGGGCTATTATTTATCAGGGCTATACATCTCTATTTGCATGCATGAGCAGACTGAGAAAACTGGCCGATATCAGTAAGGATATACATGCACTGAGAAATCTGATTACTGAGGAAAAATTCAGCTATTTTTACCGTATTTCTTAATTCTGATCGAGGCGTTAATCAGAACTAAGACATTGGAGTATACTGTTTACATGACCACTCGTATAATCAGATAACTTCAGAAATCTGAGTATAATCGGATTATTAAGTGCATGTAAACACACAATTTTTCATTAAAGAGAATCTAAGAACGAAATCTACAGATGAGCAACAAGTCACTGGAGTCACAATGTTTCTGTGAGTGTGCAGCTTTAGTATGACATGAGCATGCTGAAAATGTTTACAGCCTAGTGTATAACTTGTTATTTTTGTTTACGATGTAGTTTAAAACCTTAAACGTTACTCGGGTGGTTCAGCAGCAATTCACTAGCCCACCACCACAAAGACCCAAGTACAAGTGCCAGTGGTGCCTTATTGTCAGATCTGAGGGACAGACAGGGGAGGACAGACTTGTAGCTGCGGCAGCAACTCCTGTCAATCCCGATGATGGCCTGGCATCTCATCCAGGGGCACACTCCATAATAGGCTTTGGACCACCCACTACACTGACAACCAAGGTTAAAACAAGGAAAGTAAAAATCTAGAAAAAAAATTACACTGGCTATAGGTTTTCTTTAGTTTATACACTAAACACTATTGAAGTGTCAAAAAACATCCCTGATGACATTGGACACTTGTGTTTTGCCTCATTTCACCACTTGTCTTGCTCCTCCCAAGGTTTCTTCCTTACAACATTTAGGGAGTTTTTCCTTGCCACTGTCGCCCAACGTTGGCTAAATTTGGGACTGACCTGGATAATAGAAGATAATATAAAACTATAAAGCTGTTTGAGACATCCTGTAGTCAGGATGACAGAGTGATTGGTCTAAGGCGCTGTGTTAAGGTCGCAGTCTCTACTGGAGGCGTGGGTTCAAATCCCACTCCTGACAAACATCTCAATTCTGTGGGACTGTAGCCTAGCGGTTAAGGTACTGGACTATGGACCAGAAGGTCCAGGGTTCAAATCCCACCTCTGCCAAGCTGCCACTGTTGGGTCCTTGAGCAAGACCCTAAACCCACAATTGCTTAGACTGTAAGACAGTATCAATTGTAAGTCGCTCTGGATAAGGGCGTCTGCTAAATGCTGTAAATGTAAATGAGACTATGCTCCATTGTAAACAGCTCCATAGAAAGAAATTTGACTTCCACTTAGATTTGAGTTGCTTAGTTTGAGTGTTCATATTTGTTTACTTATCACGTTTTACAACACAGCATGGTCTCAAAGCAGTCTTAGAAGCATCTAGGCCCATAGTACCAACTGAGCAAGCCTAGGGTGACATTTGCAAGGAAAAACTCTCTCAGTGCTGTTGCACATTTCTACATTGCACATTAGTGGTTCATATGGCACGTTTACACACTCTAAAGTTGAGCCTTGCTAAATTTTTTTAGCTTTGCTTTGCCTCTGCATGTCACCACTATGTTCTGCCCAAATGCTTGGGTATCACAGAGATCGTAAAGGGGGCAACATGATGACCATATTGCATGGTCTACTAAAATGACTGTCGCAAGAGCCAAATGCATAACTGGCTCATATTCCCAGGATGAGAGGCACATGTATTAGTGATATCCGAACTCTGCAGTGAAAAAAGTGGTTCCATAACTTGGGGCAATCAGGAATGAGCTCCAGAGTTCTCCAGAGTACCTCAGGCCCCAGTGAGCCTTAGACGAGTCAATCACATGCCTTTAAAAATGAGGTCTGTGTGCTCTGACCTAAAACACAGCCTATCAATCAAAAGGCCAGTCTAACACACATACAGCCGTAACTTCAGGGTTTAACAGCTGTGCTCACCAGACTGTCTATTTAGTTCAGACCATACAGCTCCTCTGCAGCCAGTTTCTAACTCCATGTAGGTCCACAGGGTGTACAGCCTGGCTAATCCTGCTCCACAGGGAACATCCCATTGCCCAAATCCCTAACAGCTGCTCTCATTCTCTTGCTCCATCTCTCCTGTTGTTAGAAGGATCAGACGCCTCAATTTCTGTCCATTTCCTTAGGCTGAATCTGAACACATAACCATGATGGCATAGCCTAGGAATGCATTAGAGGAGATGCAGAGAAAGATCTTAGCTCAGTGAAGCAACCAAGGACAGCCGACATGACATGCTGATACAATACCTGTTCCCCATTGCTAAATGAATACACATTAAAACATCTAAAAATGAAATTGGACATTTTCTTCATACCTGCAGTGGTCCATGGTTATTGCTCTACATACTCCTAGTCTGGAACAGTGTAAAGATGCATACTGGACCCACCTGCTTTCAAAGCATTTTTCTGTTTTAACCATTATATTCACCTTACAATTGCAAATGAGGCCTTGAGGCAATAAAGTAATACATCTCTATTTCATGTTGAGATACGCTTGCTTTAGAGTTCCGTGAAGCATTTAATTTCAGCTGTAATCTGTGGTGCTGTTAACTGGCAATGTCTGAAGCTAATGACTCTAATATGCTTGTCATTTGCAGCAGAGGTAGCATGTGGTCGTCCTTCCCTCAGGCGATCTTCCCAAGAGCCAATCTCATTGTAGCATTTTATATTTTGGCCAACACACCTGTTAAATTTTAGAACTGTTGCCAATTTCCTAAATTACAGGACATAATTAACTAAAGTAATTATGGACAGACATTTCTGTTTGCTGAGTTTTGCTTTTTCTATATTATTTTGAAACACAAAAAGATTTCTTCCAAACAGGTCACTGACCACACTACTCTGCTACAACTTCAATAATCTCAGATGACTGGACTTCGAAAGAGAAAGATTTGAAGACAATATATAGTATTTTTGACACCTGCAATCACTCTTTCACACCGAGTGTGTATACATGCACTTAATAATCCGATCATAGTCTGATTTCTGCATTCATCCGATTAGTCAATGATCTATACAACATACTCTGGTCTAGAAATCAGATTAAGGACTCGGAGAGCTGGATTTTAGCTCAGTAATCTGATTTATCCAAGCATAAACATAAGCATAGTATGATTTCAATCGGTTTTCTCAGTCTGCAAATAAATGCAAACAGAACATGAGAGTGCTACACGGTTGCCAGGTCCACTTTTATTCATAGAGACTTCACTATCTTTGAGATTGTTTCCATAGATCTGGTTGGCATTGGCTTGGAGGATCTGGCAACCTCGTAATTGAACGCAGCGCTCAACAAACTTTGTAGAAGCTCAAAATCGAGAATTATTAATTCAAAATTACCGTACTGGCCGGTTGCAAAGTAGAAATCCGATTATTGCCCAAATCATGTAAACCTGGAGGTTTCCCATTATCTGATTACTCAAGTGCATGTATACACGTTGATTGGATTACTAAGAAAAACTGATTTCTGCAGTTTACTAAGATTACTAAATGAATGTAAATGCACTAATTGTAAAAAAAAAAAAATGCATTCACTTAGTAATTATTCTGGTTGTTATCACAAAATTGGGGTGTTGATTTGAAAAAAAAAGTGTCTTGGATAAGATTTTGCATGGACAATTTATATTTATGTAAGAAACAAATTTCTCTTGTTCTAACATCAGCCTTTTAGTGAAATCGGCTATAAAAAAAATAGAAACAGACCATTTTCAGGTGTATTGGCACAAAATAATCACTGTAAAGAAACAAACACGCACAGGGGACTGTTTGATCAGCAGTAGACCCACTCCAAGCTCTGATGTTCCAGTGATCCACAAACAGTTTTTCCTATAACAGGTTTAATTATTAGTTCATTTAACATCACATCAGCAAACCCCATGTTTCACGACAGAATGTTATATCAACACAAGAGTCATGGGCTAATTTAGAGTAACCAATCAACCTAAGGCAAGTCTTTGAAATATGGGATGAAACTGGAGTACCCGGAGTAAACCCATACAGACACGGGGAGTCCGAGGTCGGGATTGAACCAGGGATCTCAGAGCTGTAAGGTGACTGTGCTAACCACTGCACCACCTCTAAACAAGCAAAAGCTGCAAAACTGAAATATTTTGACAAACTATACAGAAAGTAGAGATGCATCAAAACAGAAATAATAACTGGTAGTACTGTCACCTCACAGTGAGAAGGTCCTGGGTTCGATCCTTGGTGGAGTATACATGTTCTACCTGTGTCTACTTGGGTTTACTCCGGGTACTCGGTTTTCCGATAACAGCCCAAAAACGTGCTTCAGGGTAATGAATTACCTTGTAACCTTGTGTCTGTCATTGAATGGCTATTGATCCTGAAGAGTGACATAAAAAAAAAAAAAAAAAGAAAAACATCAAATGCTGTACTTGAATCACATCATCACAACAACAGTTGGCTGTGTTACATGTTTTTCACATTTCAGATCACTCATCATATGATTCATGCATTGTGAAGGTATCACTAACTGCACGCATCACACTGCAGATTTGAACTTGCTTGCTCAGTTACCATGACCCTGTTTGCACAATGGAGTGTGAATATCTCCTTCTCTGACCTTACTAAACTGCAGTACACAATACACATACACAATTTATAACACTATACAGAAACAATAAAGTTAAGATTGGTTCAGAATCAATACAATTTCATTCAGGTGTGGTACAGAAGGTTTCAGTTAAGCAAAATTCAACATGACATATCCCAGTTTCAATTCAGTAAGGAACAACTCTTTCAAAGCATTCCTTCACTGACTACTTTGCCAACTGGTACATTAATTCTCTCTCCAAAACCCATCAGAAAGAAATACAACGTGCTGTTATGGTAATACTAAACGCTGTCGAACACAACATCCACCATCGGTTGTTAAGGCTACTCAAACTCTGTCACAGTGCTATTCCTTTTTTTATGCACAGTGTGAGGATGCACACTGCTGGCACAGCATTGTGTATCTATTTTCTGGAGTATATATCAGGTGTCTGAATCCATCATTAACTGCCAAGGGACGCATGCTCATGCATACAAAGTAACTGATAGCTTCGGTTAGTGTGTAACTGGCTAGAATTCATTGATACTGAGCTCTGAAAGAAAGCTTTAGCGCTCTTCTCTCTCTCTCTCTCTCTTTCACACCACACACACACACACACACACACACACACACACACACACACACCCACAGTAGGTTGTCACATGAATCAATTTGTGATGGCTGCTTCGATGGCTGCAACTGTATCCACAAGGGTCAAGTAACATGCACTCAAATCAAATGCACTCAAGATGCATGGATATCAAATTTGAACATGATTGCCCAAACCACCTGTGCAAGAAGGTGAATTGAGACACACGTTAAACAAGTGTAAATGCATCCGTCTCCCCATCTGACTGCCAAAACCTACTCAATATCACATAGCACAAGGATATCTAACAGCTTTATATATATATATATATATAATATATATATATATATATATATATATATATATATATAGTATATATATATGTGTGTGTGTGTAATTGTGTAATAATAATCGTTTCATGAATAGTTTTGTATCTGTAATTTCGTATGTTCACTCACTGTCCCTCAGACTGTGACAGAAGTGAATGTACTGTACTGCCAGTCTTTTTTCTCTGAAATTCTCTGAATCAGGGAGGGTTTGAAATAAGGTAAATTTGAGGGTAATTTTAGTGAAGAAATCGGTTCTAATCTGGTGATATTTTGTATATTCGGTGAGAAAGTGTAGCTCTGTCTCAGGTATGTTTAATGTGCAGTGCTCTCAAATACACACACACACACACACAGTTCTTTGAGCAGTCAGTTCTTTGTTGTGTCAGCCTGTCTATGTGGCAATTTAAAGCCAAATAGCATTGCATTTTACTCTGGGATTTAGCCTGTTCTGCCCAGTAGCTGATATAGTTCTAACATTATCCAAAATAAACCATATGACCAGCTTCTTCCAGTATATATGTATGTACACTGCTCAAAAAAAAAAATAAAAGGGAACACTCAAATAACATCCTAGATCTGAATGAATGGAATATTCTCACTGAATACTTTGTTCTGTACAAAGTTGAAGTTGCTGACACACAAAAATCAATGGAAATCCAATTTATTAACCAATGGAGGCCTGGATTTGGAGTCACACACAAAATTAAAGTGGAAAAACACACTACAGGCTGATCCAAGTTTGATGTAATGTCCTTAAAACAAGTCAAAATGAGGCTCAGTATTGTGTGTGGCCTCCAAGTGCCTGTATGACCTCCCTACAACGCCTGGGCATGCTCCTGATGAGGTGGCGGATGGTCTAATGGCAGTCAGGCTACCTCGGGCGAGCACATGGAGGGCTATGCGGCCCTCCAAAGAAATGCCACCCCACACCATTACTGACCCACTGCCAAACCGGTCATGCTGAAGGATGTTGCAGGCAGCAGATCGCTATCCACGGCGTCTCCAGACTCCGACACGTCTGTCACATGTGCTCATCTGTGAAGAGCACAGGGCTCCAGTGGCAAATTTGCCAATCGTGGTGTTCTCTGGCAAATGCAAAGCGTCCTGCACGGTGTTGGGCTGTGAGCACAACCCCACATCTGTGGACGTCGGGCCCTCATACTATCCTCATGGAGTCGGTTTCTAACCGTTTGTGCTGACACATGCACATTTGTGGCCTGCTGGAGGTCATTTTGCAGGGCTCTGGCAGTGCTCCTCTTGTTCCTCCTTGCAGAAAGGCGGAGGTAACAATCCTCCTAGTGTACTGGCCTGTCTCCTGGTAGCGCCTCCAGCCTCTGGACACTACGCTGACAGACACAGCAAACCTTGCCACAGCTCGCATTGATGTGTTATCATGGATGAGCTGCACTACCTGAGCCACTTGTGTGGGTTGTAGAGTCCGTATCATGCTACCACGAGTGTGAAAGCACCACCAACATTCAAAAGTGGCCAAAACAATCAGCCAGAAAGCATAGGTACTGAGAAGTGGTCAGTGGTCCCCACCTGCAGAACCACTCCTTTATTGAGTGCGTCTTGCCAATTGCCAATAATTTCCACCTGTTGTCTATTCCATTTGTACAACAGCATGTGAAATTGATTGTCAATCAGTGTTGCTTCCCCAGTGGACAGTTTGATTTCACAGAAGTTTGATTTACTTGGAGTTATATTGTGTTGTTTAAGTGTTCCCTTTCTTTTTTGAGCAGTGTATATATATATATATATGTGGAGAGAGAGAGAGAGAGAGAGAGAGAGAGACAGAGAGACAGAGAGAGAGAGAGAGACAGAGAAACTAAACAGCACAGGAGATGGGTGAGCCGATTTTACATATTCCACGGGTTACAGCAATCAAAGTTTAATCTGGCTGAATACAGTTTGACTATGTGGTTAAAATCTTATCAGGATTGTGGCCAAGTAATGATCATCTGATGCTCAGAGTTCTGATATTATCATCATATAAAAACCAATAGAAAAAATTAGGACCATAGCATCCCAGCAGGAAGTGTTCAGACTTAAACTGCTGTCTGCACATTTAAGCACAGTAATGCTCTAATGCTCTGTGTCTGGGATTTAAAGCAGGTAAGAACTACAAACAAGCCATGATGGCCCTGTTCCAAAATTGATCCTTGAAATTTCAAAAGGAATTCCCAACTACTACGGTCCCACATGGTCTCATTTTATCAGATGCATACCACAGAGTTCAGAGCACATTACACACTGTGCATCATCTGCTATATAGAGCAGGAAAGCCTAGTGCAGGCTGGTTGTGACGCATGGCTTACTGGAGAATTGACTGAAGGCCAGGCATAGCACACAATATTGAAAGTCTTCTACTTTTCTTTGCAGTAAAAAGTACGAATGCTATTTCAAACTGTTGCTTACTGCTGGTCTTACTGCCTCATTCCACCACCAAAAAGTCACAGAACTCTTTGAAAACGCTAAATTTTGTTTGTTTGTTGGATTTTATTGCCATGTCAGCACAGAGAAAGCGCTACATACTGTACGTGCCATTTTATTTACAAGTAATACCAAAAAAAGCATACTCATTTAAATGAAGCTCTTTCTTTTTTGGCAAGTTTCCCCAGAACAGATTCTTCATGTCATTGTCTTTAAGTAAGTCTCTTCTTGTGGCAGTGAGGACTCACATTATATTAGACTTAATGGTATTAATGGTTAGTTTGGTATTGCAGGAAGTGCGTGTTGGTGCGTTCTCTTCCATGAGCAGGTCGATTTTATTGGACCACCATCCTTGAGTCCATCATCACCTGAAAATAATGTAGTTTGGATAAAGTTCACAAGAAGCATCTCTAACAAAATTTCTACAAGCATCAGCATCTTCTCATACACTTGACATATCATATAGATACACAGGCTCTCAGCCCAGTGGCACTGTGGAAAAAAGCCAATTGTTTGAGCAAACTACTGTTAAAGGATGGGCAAGAGAGCTGAGCCAAACGCAGCTAGTTGGCAAACAAAACCTAGGGAAGAAAGGCTTGCGCATGACATTGAATGCTTCAGACAAGGGTTTTAAATAGCAGAGGATTTGAGGTTTGAAATGAAGAAATATGCCTCAACAGTGATCATTTGCAGCACAGGGCTGGACCAGCAGCATGAGAGAATGAAAAAGTCTTGGATGGAATCATGAATCCTAGAAAAGGACGCAGCAGGTGTGCCAGTTACAGACACAAAATCCACAAATAATCTCAATCTAAACCTTTAAAATTATGTTAACAGAAATCATTTCGAAATTCAGATAAACAGCAAAAGACTCAGTTTATCTTGTGGATACTGGGATGTTCCACTTCCAGCGATCAGCCTCACTCTTTGGACCACTGTTACAGGCAGGAAAACATGCACTGTGGGACACCATGTTTGTCTTGAACATCATCAAGAAGTTCAAACGGACCAAGCTAGAACAGTACCCTCGGTTCTTAATTTCATGCAAGAACACACACTTTGCAGATGTAATTATCAAGGACCTGAGCAATTTTCACGGAAGGGGGTGTGCGAGGATAAGTGCATTCCCCACTGCTCTTTTCACGGTGTATGAACATCTGCACCTTGACTGACCTACCTGTGAAAATACAACTGTCACACTACTGTCATCAAGCGGATGAGTCGTTGGTCAGCCGGTCCTCTGGTGCAGTTATAAAAACTAAGATGAATACCCCCCCTTTCTGGACCTTTGCCAGATCCTTTAACCTGGAGTACAACAAGTCCATGACAGAACATTCCCAGCAGAGAATGCATCTCCTACACCAGTTGTGCAAGTTGTTGTTACTGGTAAAAATCCTACACGGCTGTCACAGTCCAACCATCGCTACAGACTGGCATAGCTCTGCCACTAAATATGACCTTCACAAACTGCAGTGCATCATTAGAGCTGCAGAAAATACCACCGGTGTAAAAACTACCCACCTCCACATCCAGGAAGCATGTAGACTAGAAGTCGACGGAGACCTCTCACAACACTGCACAGTCAAACCAAGGTCAACGCAATCAGATTCCAGAACAGCCTCTTTTCTTAGGCCATTACACTAATGAAGACTTAAAGCAGAGTTTGTGGCACTGCTAAGAAGCACTGCTGTATCCTGATGGCTCATTACCTCCTACCTTTTCATCCCTGAGTATTTCACATATTGTAGAAATATGAGTACCATCTTAGAATTTAATGGCATCTGTATACGTAGGTGCAGAGATGAAGTATGATAAGTGGATGAAACCTGGTTTGTCTTTGTGCTATTTTTTAGACTGATAATTTAACAAAATACACACTGTGTACTGTTGGATACCATAACCAGGCTGAAATTCTTTATGTGCGCAAAACATTCAGTACTGTGCAAAAGTCTTAGGTCATCATTAATCAGATGTACCATTGTTTTAGTAATGGTAAAGTAACCATATATAATATTGTCTCTTATTTTTATAATACAACCAGAAAATTTGTATTCAGTATTATAAAACTGAAAACAAAAAAACACAATCAATCATTTTTCTTAGGCTACAGTGGCAAGTAATTAGTGTGACCTCCTTTACAGTTAGTCATGGCTGAAATTGTTGGCACCCCTGAAGTTTTTCCAGAAAATGAAGCATTTCTCCCAGAAAATTATTGCAATTACACGTTTTGTTATACACGTGTTCATTTTCTTTGTGTGTATTGGAACTACACAAAAAAAATCTGAAAAAAGGCTAATTTGACAACTCCAAAAAGGGCTGGACAAAATTATTGGGACCCTTTCAAAACTGAGGGTAAGAAACTTTGTTTCAAGCATGTGATGCTCATTTAAACTTACCTGTGGCAACTAACAGGTGTGGGCAATATAAAAATCGCACCTGAAACCAGATAAAAGGAGAGAAGTTGACTCAAATCGTCTTTGCATTGTGTGTCTGTGTCCCACACTAAGCATGGAGAACAGAAAGAGGTTAAGAAAACTGTCTGTGGACCTGAGAACCAAAATTGTGGAAAAACATCAACAATCTCAAGGTTCCTTTGTCCACAGTACGCAACAATGAAGAAGTTTACAACTCATGGCACTGTAGCTAATCTCCCTGGAAGTGGACGGAAGAGAAAAACTGATGAAAGTTTGCAACGCATGATAGTCCGGATGGTGGATAAGCAGCCCCAAACAAGTTCCAAACAAATTGAAGCTGTCCTGCAGGCTCAGGGTGCATCAGTGTCAGCACGAACTATCCGTCGACATTTGAATGAAATGAAACGCTATGGCAGGAGACCCAGGAGGACCCCACTGCTGACACAGAAACATAAAAAAGCTAGACTGCAGTTTGCCAAAATGTGCATGTGTAAGCCAAAATCCTTCTGGGAAACCATCTTGCGGACAGATGAGACCAAGATGGAGCTTTTTGATAAAGCACATCATTCTACTGTTTACCCAAAGTAGAATGAGGCTTACAAAGAAAAGAACATGGTACCTACAGTCAAATATGGTGGAGGTTCAAAGATGTTTTGGGATTGTTTTGCTGCCTCTGGCACTGGGTGACTTTACAAAAATCTGGAGATTACCAAAGGAGTTGTTGGGTCACAATGGAGGGGCCCCAGGGACCAGTGTCAGAAAGATGGGTTTGCATCCTAGGTCATGGGTCTTCCATTGTCCAGCAGGACATGACCCCACACATACTTCAAAAGCACCCATAAACGGATGGAAAACAAAGTGATGGAGAGTTCTGGAGTGGCCAGCAATGAGTCTGGATCTAAATCCCATTGAAACACTTGTGGCGAGGTCTTAATTTCTGTTGGGAGAAGGGTACCCTTCAATATGAGAGACCCTGGAGCCAGTTTTGCAAAAGAAGAGTGGTCCCAAATTCCAGTTGAGGGGGTTTAGGAAGACTGTTGTTGATGGTATTATGGAAGCAATAGAGTTCGGTTATTTTTTTTTTCCGTTATTAAGGGGTGCAAAACCCAATATTAAGTTGAGGGTGCCAATATTCTGTCCTGCCCTCTTTCAGTTGTGTGAGAAATAATTTGGATTTTTTGCTGTGGGTTTTGTGTTATTCCAATGCAATTTTACAATATACATTTCTGCAAGGAACCACTTCATTTTCTGGAATTTTTTCAGAGGTGCCAACAACTTTCGGGCCATGAGTGTAAGTAATAGCCAATCTGTCCGGCTCCATCGGAATGCCAAGTTGGACCCTTCTACAGTTCTTTTTGGATTGGTGTAGCTGCCAAGAAGCCCACTTTTTCAGAAATTTGGAACCCGGGTGAAAAAGGCTAAAGATATGCTAAAGCTCACAAAAGATTGTAGTGAAGGATCAATGGAAGAGAGGATGGTAGCAGAAGATTATGGAGTGACATAATCCAAGTTTGAAAATTACTGGGTCCCCAATCGTCATCTATGTTTTATATATAGTAATTAACCCGTTGCTAAATCAAACAGTTAAGTCCGGTTGATTTGTAAATTACTATTCTACCAAAAAAGTGGCTTGAAAACAAATAGCAGATTTCATACATTTAAATCTAAAAAACAACCTTAAATTAAGCTGTATACTTTCCGTGGCTAATAGTACAATTGCATTAATTCAATCACGCATTTTCCAATACTCAGTCCTCTGGCATTCATTTTGCCAAGCTGGATGGCAGCAACAAACCAACAAGTCCAAAAGGTAGAGCCAACTAGTACAGCAGCACATATAAAGATCAGACAAAATGTTCAACCTACGCAAAAAAACCCAAATACAATTAACTTGGTTACAAATTACAGCATGTCAAAACCTCTGTGATAGCTAGACGGTTTACAGTGGGGCGAAAAAGTATTTAGTCAGCCACTGATTGTGCAAGTTCTCCTACTTAGAAAGACGAGAGAGGTCTGTACTTTTCACATCATAGGTACACACTTCAAACTAAGAGACAAATTGGAAAAAAAAATCCAGGAAATCACATTGTAGGATTTGTAAAGAATTCAAACTGTAAAATAATGGTGGCAAAATATGTATTTTGGTCACATACATGTATTTGGTCAAATGGAGAGACCACAGTTTGTGAGGCACTAACGATGATGCGTATCAAACCAGCAATGTCCAAGGAGGGACAAAAACCACAACCACCATAACTTGTTTTGTTGGGGCACAAGGCCCACCCGATGTGCTAACATCAAAAAGAATCTAAAAACTACCTGGACAGGAGAAGCTAACAACATGCAGAGCCCCATGCTTAGTATTGGACTGCCTTGTTGCAGATGGGGTTCATAGCGCTCACCATGCTAATTGTTGTCCACTGTAAAAGTCTATGCAATGAGCACGCGAGTATTCAGAACTAGCGCAGGTCTGGTTTGAGGAGTTGTTTGCTTTTTTCCATCCATCACAGGGCTGGTTGGGTTTGAAACCATTTTACCCGATAAGTGATGGCACCAGGATGTTAATAAGACAAGCCGTTTGACAGATAGCAATGCTCTGGGTAATGTTCTGCTTAGAAACTCTCATGCATTCAATTGTACATCAAATTGACATGCAACAACCACCTAAACATTGTTATGGGCCAGGTAGTTTTAACACTGTATGCAATTCACTAGTGATTGCTGAATTGCTTTCTCACTGCAATAAAATTGGTTTATGGTTTGCTTGTAAGGGTTCTGAGACAAGTTAGTTCAGTCCACACAAGTGATGAAGCAAAAGCAAACAGGGTTTGACTCCAATTGACTAAATCTAATATATGTATTTTTCATTGACAAATTCATTGTGTCTCAGGCCGATAGTTAAATGATTACAGGTTTTGCCTCAAGAGGGCATAAAAGTGCTTCACTTGCTGCCCTATAAAAAGGCTGTCAGAGACAAGTTTTGAGTGGTGTGCCTCTTGGGGAGAGATCGTTGACTGCTAGACATGCCTCTACGACAACTCAAAGACATTTTGCCCAGCTTGACTGCTAGACATGCCTCTACGACACACTCAAAGACATTTTGCCCAGCTGACAGGTGACCATGCCAAAACTCATTCATATATATATATATATATATATATATATATGTGAGTCTATATAAGTCTTGTCTTATGTTACAGGTTTGCATTCTCTATTGTGCTGAACTATTCATAATATTACATTATTCTTAATTTATTATATCCTACATATCAAGTTATTAAATTTCCCCATAAGAAACAATGTAAATTGAATTAATCACTTCCAGGCCCCCAGAAAAGTTAAATAAATCTGACTTGTCTTGACTGCATCTGTGAAAAATACATAAGTTTTACAAGCTGAAAGCACCTTTGTAGAGCCAGAACATCGTGTTGGTGGTATCAGTGTGACAGCTTCCTCCTTTTGAATTATTAATATTCACAAGAACATTTCTATTTAGTCATGCAGTCTCTGCCACATTGCACACTTCTTAATAATCTATGCAAATCTGCCAAAATGGTAAAGGGAAGAGTATTTCAATTTGGTAGAATAGGAAAATCAGTAATAATCTATGCAAAACAGAAGATAATGTAGAAGTCTGCTGCTGTGCAGTGAAACTCATCCTGTGAAGACTATGCAAAAAAAAAAATAGCTAAAGGGACTCGTGTCGGAGTATACAGCGTGTGTCTATCAAATACCTATTTATAAAGAAAATCAAAACCATAGGCTCCTGAGTGGCAGTGTTCACTCAATCATCCTGAACGCAAATCTATATCCAAGCAATGCATTAGCCACCCATGGAGCAAAGAAGGCTATGTGTATTACGGATGCCCTTCTCTGGATCTCCTCAATCAATCAGAGAAGCATGGTAAGCTGCAGAACACTTAAGTTGCAAGAGCAGTAATGAGTGGCTTCAAGTGCCTTGAAGGAATCCTGGATGTTTTCCAGTGGTGCTTGAAAGTTTGTGAACCCTGTAGAATTTTCTATTTCTCTGCATAAATATGACCTAAAACCATCACAGTTTCACACATGCCCTAAAAGTAGATAAAGAGAACAAAACAAATGAGATAAACATTTATAAAATTTTTAAAATTATACTTGGCCATCTATTTATTGAGGAAAGTTATCCAAGATTACATATTAGTGCATGTCAAAAGTATGTGAACTCTTAGGATTAGCAGTTAATTTGAAGGTGACATTAGAGTCAGGTGTTTTCAATCAATGGGATGACAATCAGGTGTGAGTGGGCACCCTGTTTTATTTAAAGAACAGGATCTATCAAAGTCTGCTCTTCACAACACGTTTGTGGAAGTGTATCATGGCACGAACAAAGGAGATTTCTGAGGACTTCTGAAAGGGTTGTTGATGCTCATCAGGCTGGAAAAGGTTATAAAACCATCGCTAAAGAGTTTGGACTCCACTAATCCACAGTCAGACAGATTTTGTACAAATGAAGGCAATTCAAGACCATTCTTACCCTCCCCAGGAGTGTTCTCTATCTACTTTTTAGAACGTGTGAAAATCTGATGATATTTTAGGTCATATTTATGCATTAATATAGAAACTTCTAAAGCGTTCACAAACTTAAGCACCACTGTAGCTCACACTCTCCCAGATGGTAATTGTTGCATGAAAAGTGAGACTCTGAATACAGGTGTAAAATTGGTATTGGCTAAAGTTTTTTTTTTAATCTCATCTTACCTCATACAGGAATAACCACTCAGGCATGATGATTCAGAGGGAAACCTTTTCTTGCACAAGAATATGACCCAGGGAGGTTCAGAGATGACACCGGTAGCTCTCATCTCATTTCTCGAACATCATCCTTTTATACAGTTACTTCAAATGTTTGTGTGCCATTTTCAGGTTGGTTACATCATCTTTTCATTCAGCCATGGGACACACAATATATACACTATATAAGTAAAAGTATGTGGACACCCTCACATTATACTTTCATGACATCTCATTCTAAATCCATAGCCATTAACTATGAATTCAGTGATTAAGAGGTGTGCCCTAGTATTTTTCTCCATATAATGTAGATGATTATAACTGATTAAAGCCATGTCATGAGAAATGAGAAAAAAATCCAGGAAATCACATTGTAGGATTTTTAATGAATTTAATTGCAAATCAGGGTGGAAAATAAGTGTTTGGTCACTCACAAACAAGCAAGATTTCTGGCTCTCACAGACCTGTAACTTCTTTAAGAAGCTCTTCTATCCTCCACTCATTACCTGTATTAATGGCACCTGTTTGACCTCGTTATTTGTATAAAAGACACCTATCCACAGCCTCAAACAGTCAAACTCCAAACTCAAACATGCACAAGACCAAAGAGATGTCGAAGGACACCTGGAAGAAAATTGTAGACCTGCACCAGGCTGGAAAGAGTGAATCTGCAATAGACAAGCAGGTTGGTGTGAATAAATCAACTGTGGGAGCAATTGTAAGAAAATGGAAGACATACAAGACCATTGATAATCTCCCTCGATCTGGGGTCCCACGCAAGATCTCATCCCATGGAGTCAAAAATGATCCTGAGAATGGTGAGCAAAAACGCCAGAAACTACATGGAGGGGACCTGATGAATGACTGCAGAGAGCTGGACCAAAGTAACAAAGGCTACCATCAGTACACACTACGCCGAGACGGGGGGACTCAGATCCTGCAGTGCCACGGCGTGTCCTTCCTGCTAAGCCAGTACATGTCCAGGGCCCGTCTGAAGTTTTTGCCAGGGAGCATATGGATGATCCAGAAGGAGGATTGGGAGAATATCATGTGGTCAGATGAAACCCAAAATAGAACTTTTTATAAAAAAAACTCAACCATGTGTTTGGAGGAAAAAGAATGCCGAGTTTGCATCCCAAGAAGACCATACCTACTGTGAAGCATGGGGGGGGGAAACATCATGCTTTGGGGCTGTTTTTCTGCAGAGGGGACAGGACGACTGATCCGTGTTAAGGGAAGAATGAACGGGGCCCATGTATCGTGAGATATTAAAGCCAAAACCTCTTCCATCCGAGAGAGCATGAAGATGGAACGTGGCTGTTTCCAGCATGACGATGATTCCCAAACACACCGCTCGGGCAACGAAAGGAGTGGCTCCGTAAAAAGCATTTCAAGGTCCCGGAGTGGCCCTAGCCAGTCTCCAGACTCAACCCCATAGAAAATTTGTGGAGGGAGCTGAAAGTCCATGTTTCCCAGCGGACAGCCCCAAAACATCACTGCTCTAGAGGAGATCTGCATGGAGGAATGGGCCAAAATACCAGGCTACAGTCTGTGCCAAACCTGGTGAAGACTTACAAGAAATGTCTGATCTCTGTCATTGCCCAACGAAGTTATGACCTTTAATTACAGACCTCTCTCTCATCTTTCTAAGTAGGAGAACTTGCCCAATCACTGTCTGATTACATACTTGTGTGTCCCACTGTAATCACACCACTTTATCATCCAAATCATACCACACAGTCTTTTTGTCATGGTCCCACAACCCCATCAAGAACACTGAATCACACATCTGCAGGCATCCTCAAGGCCAGTTCCACCGTCCACGTATCCATCCTAAATTACAGTAGCTCTGGCCTTCAACTCACAATTATCAGGCTTAATTATTGGCAGGAGGGGGTCAACATGACCTGGGCCTGTTCATGTTCTATTAGAGATTAGCACAATACCTTAGATGACATGAATAAACTGATCACACAATACAGTTAGTACAGTAAATCAATGTCTTAGTTACTACCCTAGGTCTACTTTAATTCCTCATTAATGATACATATTTGCAACAGTCATACAGGAACACGGCGGCACAGTGGTTAGCACTGTTTGCCTCACAGCTCCAAGATCTCCAGTTCGATCCCGACGCAGGGCTCTGCCCTGTGTAGAGTCTGCATGCCCTCTCTGTGTCTGCATGGGTTTCCTCCGGGTACTCCAGTTCCTCCCACATTCCAAAGACATGTGTGTTAGGTTAATTGGTGTTTCCAAAGTGCCCTTAGTGTGTGAATGTGTGTACGAGTTTGAGTGAGAGACCAGGAGTGTAACAATACACTTTGCTCAAGATTCAATTCACAACACTGAGTTCACTATTCAATTTTCCCACAATTATAGATTTTACATTTGATAAAAGACATTATTTTTATTCCTGAATTGTAAACAACGCACATTTTCTTGTACATGTTTTTAAACCAAAACCATTAGTCCCCTGTACATTTACATTTACAGCATTTAGCAGACGCCCTTATCCAGAGCGACGTACAATTGATACAATCTTACAATCCAAGCAATTGTGGGTTAAGGGCCTTGCTCAAGGACCCAACAGTGGCAGCTTGGCAGAGATGGGATTTGAACCCTGGACCTTCTGGTTCAGAGTCCAGTACCTTAACCGCTAAGCTACCACAGTCCCTTGTAATTAAAATAACTTTAATAACTAGAAATAAAACTAAGTACTATCATAAAGTGGAAATTTCAGTAAACAAACAAGCTAATTGTGTTAAAATATCAAATACATCAAATATGTTTATTCAAGTAAACTTTTTATTGAACAGCTTCATGCTTTTGCCTCCCTCTTTGGCTGTTTTCATGCTCAAACATCTTGTATCAACTGTGTGAAGCATGACACAAACCAGAGCGGCTCAACAGGTAGAGCATTTATTCTCAAAGCTGAGTCTACATGGTTCATTTTCCATCTGGATAGAATCGAATGGGGTTGTATTTCAGTTAACTAGCAAATTTGGTTAAAATTCCAGCTGAGTTCACTGGAACTCAAGAGGTCCACGTTGGTACCTGCCATAAAATCTTCAGTCTCAGTGTATATTCACTGGATTACCTATCATTTTCCCAGGAGCAGCTTCCCAATTCGCTGATCCTTGGGTTGAGGGATGGGTCTGTGGTTGTTGCGTGGCATTGTCGCATTAAAAATAAACACATTTTTTTCCTTTAATGCTTAGTACATTCATCTAAAAGTGGAAAAAACATTGCCCGTGTTTGCAAATGATAGTTATCCTTACATTTTCCATGATTTATTAAAAGTTAAAGTTTGTAATGGTTATACTGACAACCTCTAACTCCATAACTGTAGAAACAGCCTCACACATGCGTAGCCATTAACATGACAGTGACTCACTTCCTTTTGCTGAATAAATGAGTAAACAAATACAAGGGGATTAAAACTCCCTAAGACAGATGAACAAGTCAATGCAATAAACAATCTTCGAAACAGCTTCATAATGTCCCCCCCCCCCCCTCTCCATTTCTCCCGATGCTGTAATGGTGCTGATTTTAAAGCTGCAGTGTCAACATATGCTAATTTTCTTGCCACCATCTGCAGAAATCACAAGTATAAAAATAGAAAACATAAGCTACTTTTCTTTGAGGAGCAATATGGTAGTGAATTGTTAACTTGTCTCGCAGCTCCAGAGACCCAGGTTTGAGTCATGGCCTGGTATCTGTCTTTGTGGAATATGCATGTTCTCCATGTGTCTTTATTGGGTTCTCCAGTTAGTTTGTCATTATTTAGGCATCCGAGTTATTTTTAGTTTTAGTCTAATTTTCATCGACTAACAACAATATAATTTACATTTACAGCATTTAGCAGACGCCCTTATCCAGAGCGACTTACACTTGGTACAGTCTTACAATCCAAGCAATTGTGGGTTAAAGGTCTTGCTTAAGGACCCAACAGTGGCAGCTTGGCAGAGGTGGGATTTGAACCCTGGACCTTCTGGTCCAGAGGCCAGTACCTTATCCACTGGGCTACCACAGTAAAACTCAATTTCCATCAAAGATCTGCTTCAAACTTGGTGTGGACACTCAAGAGATAATGAAGAATAGAATCAAGTTGGAATAAATGATACATTATGAGCTTAAACATATAAGATCAGAAGATCGAATATGCATGCTCTATATGCATTTATTCATAATTACAGTACAAAACCAGGTTACGTTACCCTTCAAAATATTATGAACACTTCAGACAGTTCAAATATATCCAAGTCGCGAACTGAAAACTATTATTAAATAATTGAATCCCTACTTTATTTGCCATTTAGGTGCTGATAGCTTGACTCCAGTTTCGGGATGGCATGCCTGCAGATGACAGCAAATGAGAAATGCCCCCATATAGCGACCCTCCTCTTTCTCCCAGATGTTGACGTTGAGCTAGTACGATCTTCCCGGGTTAGATCAAACGTCTGCGTCTTCCCACATTACTATTGGACTACCAACCCAATTCATCCCGCCTTTCCACATATGCTAAAGTTATGACTGGATATTTTCCTAACTTGGCCCCACCTTCCACAAAACTAAATCAGATCTGATTGGATGTCGTCTCTGCCAAACATTATCCCATTTTTATTCATTGATAAGTGTCCACTCATTTCGTCCTAGTTATTGTCGCTTTTCATTCATTTTAGCTTAGTCATCATCTCGTTTCCGTTAGAATTAAAGGGTCGTTGACGAAAACTATGACGAAAACCATACGTCAACGAAATTTACACTGCTGAATAGGGTCGGTTCCTGCTATGCACCCTGTGCCAACAGACAGGCCTTCACTACAGAACTGAATTAAGCAGATATGAAAATTAATTAAAGTGAATTAATTTAAACTGCATTGTTTTCGTCCATTCTACAGGGCATCATATCCTGGCCAGGTAAAGTGTCAGAAAATCTTTCTTGTTTCAAATGCTTGTGTTATTGTTGTTTTATTCAATGCTGTTTCTGGCAGCAGAGCTACCAGGCATTGCATATTCAGCAAACAATTGTTGTTTGTGCAGCGGGTTTTATTATTGCCCACCCATAAGTCAGTCCATCAAATTTCTGAAACTATAGAGTTTCCCCAGTCAACCATGAGTGCTGTTTTTGTAAAGGGTAATGACTAGAAAAAATAAGGGCAGCCACAATTGAGCAGGCCAAATTAGTTCAATGACTCAGTGATCCAATACGTGGCAGTTAGAACATAAACTAGCTCCCAAAAAAAAAATAGGGGGAACAAAAAAAAACAAAACAAAACCAAAAAAAACGTGTTCCAGGTTGTCTCTAGATGCAACATTAGCACAAGGACTGTTTACAGTGAGCTTTATAGATTGGGATTGGCATGGCGGCACAGTTGTCAGCGCTGCCACCTCGCAGTTCCAGAGACACCAGGTTCGATTTCTGGTTTGCATCTCTAGTGTCACACAGTCATTGTGTGTGTTTACATGGATTAATAATCCAATCATACCTGGATTTCTGCAGTTATCTGATTATTCAGGTGGTCATGTATACAGCATACCCCGACCTATAAATCACATTAATTAATCCGATAGAGAGCGCTGGATTTTACCTCAGTAATCAGAGTACTAATAGCATGCATACCAGTTAGCCAATTTCAATTGGATTTGGGAAAAAATATGGTTGCCAGGTTCCTTTATTCTTAGAGATTTCAGGTCCATTGGGCTTATTTACATAGACCAGATGAGGGATTCTCTTGTTGGATCTGGAAGCCCAATTATATGTAGCTAAACAGCTATCGAACACTTTGTAGAGATTCTGAAAGGCAACATATACTCAAGAAAATTAAGAATTTGATTATTTAATACTGAACATTGAAGTTTACGTCACATCTTAGTGAGGTTATTGGCTGGTTGCTAAGTAGAAATCAGATTACTGCCTGGGTCATGTAAACCTACAGGTTTCCCATTACCTTTTTACTCAAGTGCTGAGAAAATCTGATTTTCTGCATTTATCGGATTATTACCGTATTTTCCGGGCTATAAAGCTTTATAAGTTATAAGGCGCGATATCAACGATCGGCTGCTAACGGGTACGTTTTCATACATAAAGCGCATCGGGTTATAAGACGCATGAAATGAAACAAAACTCTTAAGTTCCGTCGGAAGCTCAGTTTGGTCTTTACCTGGCGCAGGGCGTCTTCTTGCTTCCTCCACTTCTGTACCATTGATTCGTTAATGTTGAATTTCTCACAGCTGCTCTATGTCCATGTTGTACTGCGTGACTGATGGCGTTGTGTTTGAAATCCGCTTCCAAAATGAATGAAGAATGCACCCACACCGTAATGGTGAAGCACATTACCGGTATTACTCTGCGATGCTGCGCAACTACGGTGGCCGTAAGCTTCGTAACCTACCCAAGACCGTGCTAAAACATTTTGACAGATTTATGAGCGCTGTGTACCATCTACAATCGGTTCTAGGTCAGAAAGCACAACCAGAATTAATTCATACATTAGACGCACCGCATTTAAAGGCACACTGTCGATTTTTGAGAAAATTAAAGGATTTTAAGTGCGCCTTATGGTCCGAAAAATACGGTAAATGCATGTAAACGCACTCACTGGGTATGTGCCCCGCGTTGGAAGGACACTCAGTCTAGAGTTGGTTCCTGCCTTGTCGGCTCCCCACCATCCTGAACTGGATTAAGTAGGAAAATAATTGAATGAATGAACTCATGGATTCTGGAGCAGCAGAAATGTGTTCTCTGGAATAGAGTCATGCTTCACCATCAGTGAATACTACTTGTCTGAAAGCACAGTGCCAGATGTAAAGTCTGGCTGAGGAGAAAATGTTCTGAGGTCGTTTTTCATGGTCTGAACTGGGTTGTGTAGTTCCAATGGGGGAATTTGATAATACAAACACAATGACAGTGTGTGCTTCCAATATTGCGGCAGCAGTGTGGGGAATAAACTTTCCAGCTTCACCATAACAATGCTCCTGTGCAAAAGTGAAGAACAAAAGTTGTTTTCTGAGTTTGAGGTTTAGGTTTACAAGAACTTGATTGCCTGCACAGAGCTCTGGGCCACCTCGGGGATAAACGGCAAGGCTGACTGCAGGCTAGGCTTTATATATAGAGTGGCATCATGGATGTGCAGCAACAAATCTGCAGCAACTACGTGATGCTATCAAGTCAATTATGGACCAAAATCTCTCAGGAATGTTTCCAGAAACTTGATGAATCTATGCCACAAATAATTAAGGCATCTTTGAAGGAAAAAGGGGGTTCAACCTGGTACTAGCAAGGTGTACTTAATGAAGTGATCGGTGAAAGGACCACCACAGATCAGATACTATTTGGCGACACTGATGTGGTGGTGCGTCAGTGCATGTTGTGCTGGTATGAGTCAGATACAGCAGGGCTGCTGGAGATCTTAAACACTGTGTTCACTCACTGTGCACTCCATTAGACACATCTACCTTACATTTACAGCATTTAGCAGACCCCCTTATCCAGAGCGACTTACAATTGGTACAATCTTACAATCCAAGGGTTAAGGGTCTTGCTCAAGGACCCAACAGTGGGTCAGAGGTGGGATTTGAACCCTGGACCTTCTGGTCCAGAGCCTAGTACCTTAACCGCTAGGCTACCTTATTGCCCCACCTTGTATGTAAAGTAATAGACAGTAGCCTGTCTGTTAGTCAAGCTCTAATCCTTCATCAGTACTCCTAGGATGCTGCCTACAGGACATTGGTGGCTGGACATTTTCTTATAGGTGAACTATTTTCAGTCCAGCAATGTTACTGAGGTGTTTTAAAACTCCAGCAGCACTGCTGCAACTGAACCACTCGCATCAGTGCAACACATACTACCACACCACCTACACATCAGTGGCAACGCAGTGCTAAGAATGATCCATCACCCAAACAGTACCTGATCTGTGGTGGTCCTGACCATTAGAGAACACAGTAAAGGGGACTATCCACTTTGAATAACTGTTAATCCTAAACAATTTCACATTACACTAATAAAAACAGCAACAGTTTGACCTTTAATACTGAATCGCCATCCTGTGAATTTAAAGTTACGTTCACTGCTCTCATAGCTTCTTTTTACAGCTTTAAAATATGTTTAAAATTCAAATTCAAACTTTTGTGGGGAAATTATAAAGCATTAAAAGTCCATTGACAGCCCTTCAGCTAACCGTGTTTGTATTACAAGGTAGTACACGTGTTACGCAATAATCTATTACTGCACGTAAACATTGTATGTACTCCCTGAGGCTCCAACCATACAACAAGCCTGCAATGAGTCAGAAAGCTGTGTAGGAAGATATGTTACTTCTAAAATAGAGCTTCAAAGGCCCAGAACCAGACTGAAGTATACATTTTTTAGCTCAACCAAAGCACTCGACTAGCTATTTGTTTAACTTCTCTAATGCCAGCAGCAGAAGTTTTGTTTTTGTTAAGTGTAACCAAAAGGTAAGAGCAAAGAAGGTAATTGATTATAAAGATGTGCTGCTTTGATGTTGCCAGAAGACGTTCAAGAGTAAAAAAAGTGTTTATAGGTTCTTCTGTTGACTATCCTGCAGTGTGACACATCAAGACAGATTTTAAGTGAAATGGAACGAAGCAGCCCCCTGTATCAGAGGTCCAGATGGCAAGCTGATTGAGAAATCCAAGCTATGCACTGTAAACTAAAAACAGAGAGACAGACAAGAGCGATAACAGTAGCTGCTGCCTCCAGTGACGCTGAGGTAATTATTTGCCCTTGGCATGCTATTGTGGTAGAGCAGACCACATCCACGAACAGTGTACATCCCAAGGCATTGCAGCCTTATCAGTCTGTCATTTTTAATCAAACTCAGTCTGGCTAGAGGACTGCCCAAGTTCTCTTTGTCCCCAACTTCTGTTTTATAAATTAAACACAAGACCGTCCCAACAGACGCATGCACTTCCAAGCTACATTGTCTTTTAAAATATTGCACGTTTTGAATAATGCAAGTGCTGAGGGAAATCTTAGATAGTAAATATTTTTAAAGCTCTCTTGGCCATCTTGCCTACGCACAGCATTTTGTAAAGGTGAAGGTCAAGTAAACACACACACACACACACCAAAAAAACACCATAAAACAATTCTAAATTACACAGCTGAAAAATATCACTGTGTACCAATGCTCCAACATGGACCCAATTTAGAAACCAACTGAATATACAAATCAAAGACCTTCTGTAGTGCATTAAATTTTAAGAAACTGTATCACAGACGGACCATCACCACAGCAACTAAAAAAGAATTGCTGTGGCAGAATTTGTTTGAGCACTCCCAAGATAAAAGCTGCCCACACTCACCAGACTTCAGGGCTACTCCACCATGCATCCAAATCTTACATGGCGCTTTTACATAGAAATTTTCTAGAACATAACCAAGAAGGGTATGGTAGGGCTGTGCCTTATTATTTAACAAATAATTTCACGACAGTTGGATCGCCAGTGGTATTACTGAATGAAGCACAACTAGAGTAGGTCCAGTAGTTTATGTAACTTGGGCTTGATTGTATAACAGCAGAGGCTTGACTGAACTCTGGATATAGCCAGCCATTTCTTTTTGACAGCATCAGCTTTTAAAAGCACACAGTGCTTACTGCGGAACTAGAGATGGGTCAGCTCCACTTACCAATCCAGATTCCAGGCCGCCCCTTGTGCTGTACCACAAACCAGCAATAATGTAGAACATAACATGTAGCATAACATAACCACATCACCTTACAGATTCCATTCCACAGCTTACCCTGGCAACTTTATTCTGTTATTCTGAGTGAACAAATATGTTTGTCTAAAATGTCAAACAAGATGACAACTTGTAATGTGTACAAAGCCAGCGTGCCGTGGGATGGAAGTACGGTTGCGTCATACAATACAACCAATTTAACCATGCACCTGCAGAGGTTTCATGTGATAAAAACAGACAGCAGACTCCCACTGATGCTTCCCAGAAACACGATAAACTTCCAGCACACAACCCAAAGGCTAAAGGGATTACAGAGAAGTTGCTCAACTTCATTATACTCTATAATCAACCACTATCTGTAGTGGAAAGTCAGCTTTTGCAGGCTATTGGAGCACTCGGAGCCCAGGTGTAAAAAAAAGTCCTGTGAGATCTCTTCCAGCTTATCGTGTAACCTTAAGCAAAATACCAACATTAATAATGATAACTCTTAAGTAAAAAAAGCAATTGTTTCAGACTGTGCGTCAGCAACTCAACTATTCAGACATCTAGCAGTTCATTCCACCACCTGGGTGCCGGTATGGAGTGGAGTCATGATGCTTGCCTCCTTTAATCTTGTGTGGAGGATCCAGTCTCTCCAGACTCGAGCTGAGCTGGAGAGACTCGGCTTGAGTCTCTGGATCCAAGCTGGAGTTTGATTAGAGCCTTTAGATAAGCCAGTGGTGTTCCATTATTGGCTTGTAGGTAGGCGAGCATCAGGGTTTTGAATCAAGAACATCACACTTACAGCGGATCATGGACTAGCTTTAGGAAATAAAATCAGTGCGCTGTGACCAACGCTCCAACCATAAGGATTCCAAAACCGCTAACTTTGATTGTTTGGTAATGTGTGTCCTGTAAACCTAGACTGACGGTTGCGAATGTGCTAATCTAAGAGCTATTAACAGACTATACTCCAGTGTACGGGTCGAACTGGTGTACCGCCCAGAACTAATCTCGGCCAGCCCCAGTCCTGGTCTTGACTCGAATTTGCCTCTAGTAGTCTTGACAACAACACTAGTGACATCACTACCTACTTAGTGCCCCATGTACTGGCTTCAGATGCATTAAAGGCATGCTGGAGGAGGATCATAAATCAATAAGCAAAAAAGGAGCATTTGTAAATAACTGCAGAGCTAAAATGTATGCAATGTTTTCCAATTCCATTTTCTTCAAAATGTCACCAGTGAGATGGATATGGTCTCTTCAAAGGATGTGGCAATTAAGCCAGCTGCCTCCAGAATGCAATGCTGTGTAAAGCCTCTTCTCATTATCACACAACATTTCTCCACTTCCATATGGCGCTACAAAAGAATGTGCTACAGTGACTGACTGCCGTTTATTAAACGTTCACATTATCATACGATCGCATATAATGAACCATTAACTCCGAGAACGCTGCCATCAAACTCAATGATTGAATCATGGCACCCCTGTCCTCTTTTTGTCATCATGTTCATGAACCAAATTGTTCTGTTTGACATTGACATTCTAGCATGACCCTTTCTGAGGAGGTTCCGCACCCAGTGACCCTTAACGGAACTGACGGGAGATAAGAGATTTTATGTTCCCTGGAGGTCGATGAAGGGATTAGCACATCAGCCAGAGGAATTACAGCACACACCATCCATACCAATCAGTCAGAGAATAAAGCTGCCTGGACCACAGCAATAGTCGAGCTGGTGCTGGGTCCCATCCCCATAACACACAGACAAGATACTGGCCAATGCAAGTCTGAACTATTTAGCCAGTCTTATGAGAAATTTCCTTCCTGATCCACCATGCAATAGATGGCATCTGTGAAACCTGCTTTGCCAAGATTCCTATGCCTAGTAAAAGCACTTAGAGCACAACCAAGCCACACAGGCGAGAGGACAGGGCCGTTGGGGCTTAGAGTTAACTGCGGCAGCTGTGAGAGCCACCCACCCACCCCCCTCTGTTCTCTTCAGTTCAACCCGAGCACACAGCAGGGCAGTGTGAGCAGGGGCACCGAGTGTGACATAGCTGGAAGATGACCTGTCTGTCAGCACCCATGAATTTTCCCAAACTCGCATGACATGACAGGCATGACATCATCGGTCAAGCATGTCCATAAGCTTCCTTGGGACCAGAGCACCATTCAGCCAGTATCAGTCGAGCAATCGTCAATCTTCCACTTGGAGATATTAAAGCTTTGATCTATCCTCTAAGCCCGTGGTTCCCAACACTGTGGGGGAGGGGCTATGCAGTGGGCCAGGGACGGCAGAAGAAATTGAGAAAATATGTTGAAAACTGTGAATGAACTTTAAGATACATGCATGTCAATTCTAATAATTCCACTTTAAAGTAGGGCTGCACCAAATATTTGGCAACCAAAATTATTCGACCAAAAATAAGTCAAAAGGCCGAATAATTTGTATCGAACAAGGACGTTTTTGATGACGCAATCAAATCACAAGTAGCGTGGAGTGAGGTACTCTTTGTACTTGCATAACCAATACTGGAACTCTAAGACTGGTTAATGAGACATTCTACTGGGTTACCGATTGTTTACGCCATCTACACAAACACTAGCAGACGTTTTACAGGTTTGTATTCTAGTCTGGAAATTTAAGGAAATTTTAACCTTTCCTTAAGGCTTCTTTTTAGAGCATAACATGTATACAGAAGCAGGACTGTGGTAGCCTAGCGGTTAAAACCCTAACATATCTAAGTTTAAGCTGTGATAGACCTGATTTGATGACCAACTACTCTGATTCATATACCAGAATTCGAAGGGCACAGACAACCATGTACCCCGAATAAGGTGCCAGCCCATCGCAGGGCTGCGTAGGGGTTTCTGTTGCAGTGCTGGGGGATGAACCCCTACTGGCCCCCCAATCAATATCTATAATTGTGCCCGTCAGCACAGCGGTGGGCCAGCGCAACCCAATCACACATTTTGTGATATGCCAGTGGAAATGTACCCACAAAAACACACAACTGTCCTGCACAACTGGGACACTGCTCCTTTACAGCAGTAGTTCCAGCATTTAAGAGTGACAGTGTGAATAAAGTTTCCAGAGACTGTAGCAATACAGCAGTAACTCAAAGAACAAATGTCATCACTCAAACCTTCAAATGCATGATGATGAAATTTATATCTAAAATTAATTTTTCAGTTGCAAAAGCTACACAATTATCTACTTAAATTTGACTTTCCAGTTTTGGAATCATCACTACAGACGTTTGTGAACTGCACATGCTCAAAACTGTTCCAAATGAGATATTTTGGCCACAGGCCAAGTTTGTTCTACTCCCAATTAGCAGACAATTGGTTTTTCACCATTCATGAGCAGAAAAAAGGAGTGCTCCAAAGAACAAAGAATTTTTCCTCTGCTGAATTTCACATGCTTTACTTAATTGCAGCCGTTAATAAGACAGAAAGACAAATCAGACACCACCAGGCTGCACGTAGTGCACTTCTCTGGGCCTACACTTCTTAATGCTACAACTACCCCTAACCTTAGTAACCTAAAGCAATTATTTTGCCTATTTGACAAAAGTTGCAGTTTCTGTAAAAATGTAGTCTGCCCCATGAGGACCAGCAAAATGTCCCCACAATGTCAAAACTGACAGATCTTTCATCCTTGGTCCCACAATGTAATATAAACACACTACACACAAACACAGACCTTTTCAAAATACTATATATACACGACATAAAACAGAGTCTCATGACACATTTCCACAAAAGTGACGTGAAGACCAGAGTTTCATAGATCTTTGTTCTTTAAAAACAACAATGTGCCCACTCATGCCTGACTGTCATCCCACTGACTGAAAGTGCCTGACTATTTCGTGCTAACTAATAATCCTAGAGGTTCACAGATTTCCAACCCATATATGCAACACTACATCATTTTCCTCAATAAGTGAATGACCAAGTATAATTTTGTCTCGTTTGTTTAACTGGGTTCTCTTTATCTTTTTTTAGAACATGCTTGAAAATGACATTTTAAGTCATACCAAGTTATAATTGTAGAAATTTCTAAAGAGTTTCAAGCACTGGTGCACCACTGCATATATACACACAGTGGGCCCCAGACCCCTGAGATCACTCGTTACATTAGTGATGGGCCGACCCACATCAACTGCCAATAACGATACAGATTCCGATGCAGAAGGGCGTTTTCATTTGTGAAAAAAAAACTGGAGGACTTTAAGGTGAAATACAAAAATATATTCTTTATACCGTATTTTTCGGACCATAAGGCACACTTAAAATCCTTAAAATCCTAATTTTCTCAAAAATCGACAGTGCGCCTTTAAATGCGGTGCGTCTAATGTATGAATTAATTCTGGTTGAGCTTTCTGACCTAGAACCGATTGTAGATGGTACACGGCACTCAAATCTGTCAAAATGTTTTAGCACGGCCTTGGTAAGTTACGAAGCTTACGGCCACCGTAGTGCGCAGCATAGCGGAG
>JAJAGP010005702.1:0-29819 GCA_025084515.1 Ancistrus triradiatus | reverse complement strand
ACTTTGACTCCATGACTTTAGTTCGCTCTTAGATTTATCATCTACGCCGCCCAAGGAGGTTGGGTCCCTTTTTGAGTCTTGGTCCTCCCAAGGTTTCTTCCTAGAACTAGGGAGTTTTTCCTTGCCACTGTCGCCCTAGGCTTGCTCAATTTGAGATTGGACGTAGTTATTAGGAGATAATCTAAACTTGTAAAGTTGCGCTATATAAATAAAAGCGCTATATAAATAAATCTGACTTGACTAAAAAAAATGTATTGCATTTAAGTTCTTAAGTGAAATGTGGAGAGTTTTAATGATATAGTTAGATGTTTTGCAAGAAAAACAGATTTTACAGAAAATTTATTAAATTCCCCCATCATGTAAACCCAGTTATCATATTGTATCACTTGTTTTTTATTGTAAAAATTGTTTTAGCTTTCCAACAAGACATAGCCTGTTCTATGGGACTGTGGTAGCCTAGCGGTTAAGGTACTAGACTATGGACCAGAAGGTCCAGGGTTCAAATCCCACCTCTGCCAAGCTGCCACTGTTGAGCAAGGCCCTTAACCCACAATTGCTTGGACTGTAAGACTGTATCAGTTGTAAGTCGCTCTGGATAAGGGCATCTGCTAAATGCTGTAAATGTAAATGTTCTATGATTGACGATACACAGCCATTGTTCAGAACAAATGAATCGTGAAAAGTGGCTATACACAATGTGTGAAACTGTATGAGTGTCGATAAGATTTATTTATATAGCTCTTTGTACACTAGAGCATCATCTTAAAGCAGCTTTATAAATATCTAGGCCCACAGTCCAAACATGATGAGGAAGAAACCTTGGGAGGACCAAGACTCAAAAAGACCAACCTCCTTAAGAAGTTAGATGTTATATGAAAGAGTTAAACAGAATTATCTATATGATGAATTTCTTACTTTGAGGGGAAGGGGTGAGTCAGGGAAAAGAGAAATTGTGTTTCCTCGAGTAAAAATTTTAAACAAATGATTTAAGATCCTGGAATGGCATTACGACACAAACATGGGCGGCACAGGGGTGCAGCGGTTAGTGCGTTTGCCTCACAGCTGGAGCATCCCTGGTTCAGTCCTGACCTTGCACTCCGCCTGTGTGGAGTTTGCTGAGTGAGTGTGTGAGTGTGTGTGCCCTACGATAGACTGGCACCCTGTCTAGGGTTGTTCCTGCCTCGCACCCTACGCCACCGGCTAGGCACCGGATTTCCTGTGACCCTGACCAGGATTAAGCGGATAAGAAAATGAATGAATGAATCAAACACCACTGTCAGCACCACTTCAAAACTATGAACAATGTAGACGGTTATAATGCCCCTTCAACAATCATGATTCCTGTAATCAAACATCGAACGGTCACAGCCAGTTACAGTAATTAGAGGAGATTGCAGGAAAATAGCCTTTCATTCTCCTAACCTTCAAGAATGCTGAAGGATAATAACACTCCCTAACCTTTAGCTCTACACACTTCCTGTAACCTTTGACAAAAGCTGTCAAAACCAATTAAGGGTTTTAGGGTCGTTACAAAAAGTGCCATACACAGCTCTCTCTTATAATGTTGTTGGTTTCTGTTATTTTGTCAATCCTCTGTGCATCTACACAACACAAGAAAGCTAACACACCGAGGACATAGACTGAAATGCTGCAGGTCATTTATGTATTCATACATAATATATAACTTCCTTGTACAATGAACTAGATATATATTTGGAAATACATGCTAATATTCTGGAATTATCCACCATTAGATTTGTTGTTTCCGTAATGGTGTTATGACCACATAAGCTATAACATATTGTCGGTGATTGGACCCAAAAACTTCAAACTTGGATTTATCACTCCTTAGCATATCTTAGACTTTCCACTCTGTTCCTCTTCTGATAAAGTGGTTTCTTGGCTGCTACCCTTCCAAAAAGACTATGCCTGGTCAAACTTCTTTGGATAGAACAACTGGCGTCCCGATGAAGCATCCAGATGCTGCTATTGCTCAGGTGTAAGGGGCAGTCACAGTAGATACTGTAGCCTATAAAGGCTGTTTTATTCTGATTTGGGGTTTTTGTTTCAGGTTTTTAATACTGTTTCTGGTTGTATTCTAATAAAGAGACTGAGAAATAATTCTATAAGGTCATTATACCATTGCCTAAACAATTCTGTATCTAATCTAATCTAATGGTGGCCTAAGACATTCACACAGTACTGTATGTAAACTTTGGGCCTCAACTGTATAATTCTGCGTTTGATTTTCTGCTATAATGTATGGGAATCTGAACCACTCTCACCCACTATAATGAATGGTGGTTCAAAGGTTTAAGCTTCTTACCTCTATCTACTCTCTCCACGTCTATTCTATGGGTAACAAACCTAAAATTGGTAGATATGTATAAGGTAGCAGTTTAGTTGTAATTGTAACCAGTAATTGTATTATCTAGCGCTACAAGAAGGACACTACAACACAGTGAAGGGCATTTTCCTCTCTTTATTCATGAGTGAATACACATGGGAGCACACACACACACACACTCACTCACACACGTAGGCATACACACATACACATGTGCTAGTACATGTGAGAAATGAGATACATGAGGGTGTTTATGGCGGTAAAAAGGCAAGGCCCCACCCAGTACAGAGATTACAGGTCAGGAGGACCAATCCAAATGTCCCAGCACCACACAGCTAAAAGTAAGTATGGTGATGTGAATATAATAAGGGAAGAGGTGAGCATTTTTTCCATAACTACTCATTGAAAGAGGGTTCACACTATCCAAATATTCACTATATGAATCATTTTTCAGAAGGAGGTACCAGAGATCGGTTATACAGGTAGAGATCAAAATAAAGAAATAAATGATTGTCTCCTAGCTTTTGTCCTAAAGGTGAAAAAGTGTAACCAGATGCACTTGAATAATGATAGCTGACATAATTGGACCTTGCAGCAGCATGCCTTACCACACCTCCTGATGATACGTGTGTTTAAAGATTTCAGAAATACACACAGGCCAACACTTTGGTATCGTGCATTATTTTTGTGTGTGAATTCAGTTTATAAAAACAGGGCGAATTAATGTCTTAAACATGACAGAGCACAAACCCTCAGCGCTGAAGCATTTGACAGGTTTGTGGTTCCCTACGGAATATGGCTTGCATTACCAATAAATGAATGGCATTGAAAGGGGAGGAGAGACAATTCCAGGAATTTTTAAGGTGGTAGGAAAATGGTGAATACGTGTGAGAGTATGGGGTGTCAGTAAAAGGGTGTTACAGAGAGGAGGCCTGAGAGATTCCTGTTTTAATATGCAAATAAATAGCAAACATAAGTAAAAATGCAATAAGTAAATGTTCTGAAAAAGAATTTTTCGTTGCAGATTGCCATGCCTCCAGCCTTCAGGCTGCCTGTCGTTTCAACAGAAATGGACAGATGGATAGAACTGAACACACATGTGCTATCCTAAAGGGGTGTTTGCACATTTCTGTACCCTTTAGATTTGTTTTGTATTTACACAAGTCCTTAAATAGATAAAGAGAACTCAGTAAAACAAATGAGACGGACATATTATACTTGGTTATGAATTTATTGAGCAAAATGCTCCAAGTGTTGAGTGTACATAAGGATAAGTGGTTAAGGTACTGGACTATGGACGAGGAGGTCCAGGGTTCAAATCCCACCTCTGCCACTGTTGGGTCCTTGAGCAAGGTCCTTAACCCACAATTGCTTGGATTGTAAGGCTGTATCAGTTGTAAGTCGCTCTGGATAAGGGCGTCTGCTACGTGCTGTAAATGTAAATGAAAGTGGAGTCAGATGTTTTCAGTCAATGACTAGGATGGCCATCAGGTATTAGTGTGCACCCAGTTGTATTTAAATAACAGGGATCTATCCAATTCTGATCTTCACAATATTGTGGAAGTGTATCCCGGAATGAACAAAGTAGCTTTCTGAAGTCCTCAGAAAACATGTTGATGCTGATCTGGTTGGATGAGATTGAAGCTATCTTTAAAGAATTTGGACTCCACCAATGTGGAGTCAAACCATATGTTGTACTAACTCAGGACCACTACTACCTTCACCGGAAGTGATCAGCCCAAAAAAGAGCCAGGTGACAAAGAACCCAGGGTGACCTCTAAGCAACTAAAGGCCTCTCTCACACTGTCTAACGTTAACGTTTTAAGTCCACCATGGGGAGAACACTGAACAACAAAGGTGCACATGACAGCATTGCTAGGAGAAAGCCATAATTCAGATATGCACGCCTATGCACTGAGGTAAGACATGAGCCCAAATTCGCATACCATGTTGGGACAGTTATGCGTGGATTTGTAGGGTGCACTTGTCAAATGCTTCAGCCTTTCTCTAAGTTTACACGTGACAATGCCTTTATGAATTGCATCACAAGAGCATTGTGTTGGTAGAAGACAATACACTAGTGTTACAAGTAGCTGTTAATAGTTTTAGGTCATGACAAATCCTGATTACTGGGAGCTTTGGGCTGAGAACAGAGCTGTGTAACAGAGGGTACTGATCAGAAAAGAGAACTTAATGAACATCTATTCTATTTTATGATAACATTGTGCGCCATGCTTGATCAGTAAAGACCTTTAGCCCTTAACTCTTGGGTATGATATTTGTGAACATCAGTCAATATATCAGACTGTACATTGAAAAAGACCTTAGAGTAAATGTTTCAACAAAAATGCAAAGTGAACGGCAAAAGAATATGAGTTAGCTTAAAGCTGAAACAGAATACAAAAAAGCACAAGCTGATTAGGACAATCTATCAGAACGAATCAATTCAAATGTTCTGTCTATTTTATCTTCGAGATTCAAATTAATTTGGAGTTTAAATATGTTCGGATATGACAGCAGAGAACACAATGTAATCAATCGACAAATAAATGTAGCCTAATTAAGAAATCAGTTACTTCGCACATCCACAAGGGGGTGTTTCAGCTTTTAAAATGTCAAACACTCGAACGCACAGTGATATTATTATTATTATCAGTTAGGAAATGTAGAGTGATTTGATTATTACCACAAAACCCTGACTAGATATAGATGGTGAGGGTTAAATGCTAGATCAAAGTTTTGAAAGCTCTCTCCATCCACTTTAATCATTGGGTGCATATCTTTCCACGTCTGGTAAATACTGTCGGTTTTTTGTTATTTCTTCATTCTTTGAAGCTGTGAGCACCTGTGTTGTAGTCGGGGTGTAGAAAGCCATTACTAAAGCCTGTTTCAGAATAATAATACACTGGGGAGAACACGTCAGGATGAAAAGTGGATGTACTCCAAGCGGACGTAGCTGAACGATACACGTTCTTTGTCACGTAGCACTTTTCAAATGATGTGGTCTCATTAGGACTTTTCCCGAATTACGCTAATATGCCCCCCTCTGGTTTTTCAGAGCATGGCATTAGGAAACAGCAGTAGCTGAAGCCTTGGTGGTGGATTACTCATTTCTGGTATAGATTAGAGATGATTCAGCATCTCCTCATTTTCCAGCCATTTTCTACATTCAGAGGTACACTCTTCTCATTAAATTCGACAAACGTTCAAATTTCAGTTACACTTTAAAGCCCTAAAGCAGATATAATACTGGATTACTTGGCCTATAGTGTTTTCAATTCATTATTCATTTCTTTGTGCTTTTAACCGTCTTAAAAGTGTTCACTATGTTAACCATGCGGTGGTGTTAGCATGTTTGATTAGGCAAACAATGTTTTGTTGCCGACTCTGAACACTTCTAAGACTATGACGGTTTACTTTTGGAATAAAACCTTAAACCCTTAAAGCTGCAAAACAGTGACTATGCAGGGACTAAGCCTGAACCAGTTTGGATTAAACTTCAAATAACTGAAATGTGTGATATAGCATACAGTGGATATAGACAACTATCACATTTCAATATCCTTACCTTTTTGTGACGTTACATCCTGAAACTTAAAATAAGTGAAATCTAACTTTTTCCAGCTGTCTTTACACATTATGTCAGGCGCTCATGTCTAATTATACCAGAACCTGTTGGAAATGAGGATATGCTCGTCTATTAGTTTTACAGTCATTGACAAAAAATAAATAAATAAATAAATAAATAAAGCATCCAGAAATGTTGGATTGCTGTAAAACACTGCATGCAGTTCTGTCTCAGGCAGTTATGTAAGTGATTACAGGTGTGGTCTGATCAGACACTGGTTCTTGCCACAAGACAGCCTATAAAAAGGTTCTCAGAGGCTACTTTTGGGTAGTGTACCTCTTGGTGAGAGATAGCTGACTGCTAGACAAGCCTCTACGACACACTTAAATACATTTCGGCAAGTCGGCAGAGGGGGTGCATCATTGGACTGAGAGAAGCAGGATGTTTCGACGAATTGTCCGCTATTTGTTCGCGCACACAGCGAACTGGATCTGGCCGGGCCAGAAAGACCACAAGTAGAGAGGATCATTTGATCCACCAACAAGCACGAGCAGCTCCCACAGTTTCGTTGTCCACCGTCCAGACACAGGTGCCACCTTCACTACACTACACTACAATGCCCATTACAAAAATCTGTCGACTCGGAAATTTCAGTGTAATGCACTACAGGAACTGCTGGGGACAGTATCGCTTCCGTTGTCTGCCATTGCTGCATTCCGTACCAATGAGGTAGAACATGTTGAACCATGGGCTTGTTGCTACCCGATTCACGCAAAGCAAATGGTGCAAGCCGAGAAAGCATGATGACGATGAGACAAAAACTACACCGGACGTTTCACAAGTATTAACAAAATTAAATAAAATAACGAAACAAATTCACTGCAAAGCACAGCTCTCGTTTCATAGCAGCAGATGCATGAACATCTAAAACCAAATCACCCAGTGATGTCTAATGTTACGGCATGTGGGTATGTTTTTGCCACTTGGACAATGGATTGGACAATGGATTTAATGTGAAAAGTAAAAGCAAAACACTCTATTGGTGAACTCAGGATGCTAATGACGGAAAACACAATAAGCACAGCGAAGATCTCTGAGCAAGGCTATTGTGAACATGAATCACTGTGTACTGAATCAGGAATCGAGTTTCAGCTGAAACGATTCACGTTTCTTGACTCGAGAACCTTTGGATTTGGATTTAATTTGCTATAGGAACTTATGTTAAGGCAGAAACTGGCCAAAAGGGAGACATTTACATTCAGAGGTGTGCAGACTAGTTTAGTTGTCTACCAAACTAATCATTAGTTGCAGCCCTACACTACACACCTATGTCTCTTTAAGAACCATTTCCAGGCACTTAGCAGATGGAAATTTGTTGTCACAGCACCCATTACGTGTCCTGCTGTTGACAGCCAGACACCGACACCTTTGTTTGCAGTGGTGTCGTAAAGGAGAAACCTGGACTGCTACAAACTGGAACCATATCGTCTTTAGTGACGTATTCAGGTATTGTTTGGGATCCGACGACGATCAGGTTCGAGCATGGAATCCTCGTGGTGAGCGTTTCAATCCTGCCTATGCTGTGGAAAAACACATCGGTCTCCCCTAGTGACACAAGGGACGCTATCAACTCAACAATATGTGCAGGACATCCTGCGGACGGGCTTCCAACTGCCATTTTTCAGCAGGATAATGCTCGGCCACACAGGGCAAGGGTTTCCCAAGAAGGTCTCCGTCAGATTGCAACACTTCCTTCCTCTGCCCGGTTGCCAGATTTATCGAAAATCGAGAATTTATGGGACAAGTGTACGGGATCTACAGGCCCAGCTGCAATATCTGTGGGCAAATGTGTTACAGGATACCATATGGAACCTGTATGCCTCCATGCCCAACCCTATCTCATCTTTTATCCAGGCTAGAGATGGCCTAACAGGGTCCTAGAGCCTCCTTTCAATTGTACAGTCGCATCTGCATCAATGGCTATATTCATATACAAGAAGATATTCTTTATATTGTTGTAGATTTCTCTGAATTTTCATTTATAATGTATGCTAATCAGTATATATCCATACATAATTATATCAACTTTGTAACCATATAATCATACATAATCATATTAATTTGTAGCCATGATGAACCTTTCAATTAATTTTTGTTATACTGTGTGTGTTACTGTATGACTCCTTGTATGTCCTTCAATGATAATGGAACTAGGCCAAACCATGTGTGGATGTTTTGACTGCAGGGCCTTACACTTTGACCGGAAGTATACTTAGCTTGGGAATTGGTAGTCGGGAGAGTATGTTTTCTAGTCTATAAAGTATAGTTTGCCATGGGTTATCTCAGCAGGTGGCCTGTCAATCAACATTATACCTTATCTCAAAGGGTGAGGACAACCATGAGCTTGTCTAAGATGTACAAATAATTAGTAAGTTAAGCAAAATAATCTTACTATCTCTAAACTGTAGCAGAGGGGGGGACAAAATTGTGTGTGTGTGTGTGTGTGTGTGTGTGCTAAGTGCATTGTACGTGGACAGGCTGTAAATATATTACAGCTGAACTATAGAATTTACTATTTTGGCATAACCATACAATGTATTTGAGTATGACAGTATGTGGAATATGTATTAGTAATGATAACTACATGGTAAAATTAAACATTTATATAAAAAGGATGTGTGGGAACCGACGCCACCATTAAAATCTTGGCAAGGGAATTGGGCACCTTTCAGGAGAAAAACAACCCAAGGTCAGAGATAACAGACCTGGGTAGGGGAGGGGATTCTCTGGGGTTTGGAGAACAATTGTGACATAATGTCTAGACTTAACGTACTGAGCAGTATATAAAGAACGTGAGAACTGTTGATCACTGGCATCTTCGGGTCGCTGTTATGATGTGTGGTTGTCCTTATTGCCTGTACTCATGAGTGGATGCAATAAAACCGTCTGCTTCTCCACTGAAACTTTAATTCGGCTTGAGTGTGATTTTTGATCAAGTGAGCAGAATGTATTCTGTCAAAAAAACGCGACAATATCTAACCATTTGTCACATTTATTCACCATTTTGGAATTGAAACTTGGAATTGATAAGAACTGGAATTGATAAACAGAATCAGAATAAGTTAAATGCAAACAACACCCAACCATGGTCATGGGTCAATTTAGAGGGACCAATTAACCTAATGCATGTCTTTGGAATGTGGGAGGAAGCTGGAGCACTCTGAGTAAACCCACGTTGACACGGGGAGGACATGCAAACTCCACACAGGTGGAGTCTGGGGTCAGGATCGAACCGGATCATTATTTTACTATGACTATAAGACTTATTTGTTTAGATAAATTAGCTTCATTCTTACATTTATCATCTGCGACACCCAAGGAGGTCACCTTTTTGAGTCTTGGTCCTACCAAGGTTTCTTCCTCATAACGCTTAGGGAGTTTTTCCTTGCCACTGTCGCCCTAGGCTTTCTCAATTTGGGATGGGCCATAGATATTAGAAGATAATCTAAAATTGTAAAGTTGCTTTGAGACAATGCTCCATTGTAAAAAGCGCTACATAAATAAATCTGACTTGACTTGAGCTGTGAGGCAACTGTGCTAACCACATGCTCCATTGTGCCACCATGGGACTGAGGATACTTCCAATAATACCATCAAAGATGGACTGCTGGAGAAGCTTTGGGACTTCAGCCTTCTATGGAGACTAGGCCTCCAGACCTTAGTGTTGCCTGATGCTGCTGGCCATAGAATGGACATCACAAGCTGTGTATGAGGAAGCAGAATCACGGCAAGTTGGCGGGGCCTATAATAGGGTAAAAGATTACCCTAATCAACCAGCTCTCCTGTACATCCTGCTTTCCAATATCCTTCCTCTGGATAATAAACTGATCTACAACCGACTCCATCAGGCTACCAAAAGCAAGTTCAGAGATTGTTGTGTTTTTGTTTTTACAGGAACCGTGGCTCAGCAACACACACTACAATTCAGTTGGACAAGCTTTTCAACACCGTGCTCATAGTCACAATGCACAATCCACCCAGTGCCAAACCAAAACATGCACGGGATGAACTCACTGACTACCGACCAATCGCACACACATCCATCATCATGAAGTGCTTTGAAAGGCTTGTCATGAGGCACATGAAGACCCAGCTGCCCCCCTCACTGGACCCCCTACAGTATACGTTCCGTCCACTCAATGGATGATGTCATCACTGCCACCCTTCAAATGGCCCTCACCCACTTGGACAAAAAAGACACTTGTGTGAGAATGCTGTTCATAGTCTTCAGTTCAGCATTCAACACCATCATCTTTAAGCATCTCACAGGGAATCTGAGACTGGAGGACCTAAACACCTGCCTCTTCAACTGGATCCTTGACTTCCTGTCTGGGAGACCTCAGTGCGTCAATACTAGGAGCAACATTTCCAGGACCACCACAGTGGTCAGTCCACTGCCATTCAGGCTGCTGACCCATGAATTTGTGGAAGTGCACAGATCAAGTTTGCTGATGATAAGACCATGATGGGTTTGATCCGTAAAAATGACTGAACAGCATACAGAGAGGAGGTACAACAGCTCACAGACACCAACAATCTGTCTCTTAATGTGGACTAAACAAAAGAGATGTTTGTTGACGTCAGGAGGGAACACTGTCAACACTCTCTACTAAACACTGACGGTTCCACTGTGGAGAAGTTTCTTGGTGTTCATATCACAGAGAAACTCACATGAACCCTTAACACCAGCTTCATTTCCAAGAAGGGCCCAGCAGCACCTCTACTTCCTGCAGAGACTAAGGAGAGCTCATTCCCCATTCCTATCCACACTATGTTCTACAGAGGGACTACAGAGAGTAGTCAGATCAGATTGCAAGACCCTATAATGTGTGGACATTATGTGGAAAGTTTCATTGGGGTTTCTCTTCCCACTGTCATGGACATCTGCCCAACAGGCTGCATCCCAAAAGCCACCGCCATGGAGGATAACCCCACACACCCCTCCCATTCTTTGTTCTCTCTCCTGCCATCTTGAAAAAGGTTCTGGAGCATACAAGACTTCACTGCCAGAATAAGAAACAGTTTCTTTCCCCATTCTATCTGAATCTTAGTCGGAACACAAATACATCCACAAACATACTCAAAAACACACACCTGACAAATACTCTTTTAAAAACTTTTTTACAAATTATATCCAGTAAGGGAGGCTTCATTTAAGGCTAAGTACTCATCCAATCTAATCCAAGTTTCAGTAAGACAGACTGCTCAATGCATGTAATCAGTAAGCATTTCACTTACAATCACTGCTTTGCTTGTATGTGATCTAATGTTAAGTAATCCTAGTTTTAATTAAAGATGTTAGTCCTAGAGCTATCTGCATTTATATTAATGAAATTATTAAAACAGACTTTGAGTGTGTTTATGTTTAGGACAGATGTGGGTAACAGACCCAGTTTCAATAATGTGAGTTCTGAATGACGGTGCATGGCTACCAACAGACAGTTGGTTAAACCTGACTGTATGCTGCCCCCGGCTCTGGATAGTCAGCCCATAACTAACCCTGCCATAAGACTATGGGCAATGTTACAGGAAATGAGAGACCTCCTAAAAGGCCCGGCTTATCCTCAAAAGTTATCCAATTATCTACAAAGCCCACATTGTTTTCAGAGCACCACTGACAGCCAGCAGTTCAGCAGCCATAACCTCCTGTAGGCTTGGTTGCCTTGCCGTGTTGGCATGGGGCCAGAGCACACTACTGCACTGGACATCGCCTTCTCAACTTTATCCACCTCTACAAAATTAGTCACCTCTGACTGGCAAAGGCGTATGTTATTTGTCCCTACATGACCATCCTAGAGAATCTACGACTATGGAGCTCTCTGGCTCCCTATAATGTCCGGCACTCTGGCTCCCGGGATACAAGTAACCCTAGCTGCTGGTGTTCCTAAAGGGGTAGCTAATTTCACGTGTCACAAAATAGGTTGACCAGAGCTCACTGAACAAGCTCGGGAGGTTAAACCCGTTTGACACGTGAACAGGTAAGGAGTGGCACTCTGGTGGTCTGACCTTAGAATTACTATATCTACATCGCCGAACTGTCACCCACTTGCCCTGCTGTGAGGTAACTGCTGGAGTGGGGGCACTAACTACGCCTATGGCATCCAGATCTGCTAAGCTACAAAGCTGAGATAGCCTTCTCTAATGTCTGGATGCGTGACTCTAATACTACAGTCTTCTCCATCAGACTAGCTACAAGCCTATACCTATCACAAACAAAACTTACACTAATGAAGAATACCTAAACATGCCATTTTGGTACAGGGAACAAGTGCAGCAAAAGCCATGATAATACAATTAATCAGTTAAAGGTACTTAGCTGCGGGTGGTGTTTGCGGTGCCAAATGAAGGTATGGCAAAAAGATATGGCCAATACAAGCAAAAGATGAAGCTGAGATGAAGTTAATCTGGTGTGCAGCTAAAGGCTATGCTACAAACGCACTTATGCTGGTAGACCCGTAGGCTTTCTAAATACTGTTTAACGGTAAAAAAGAGACTCCACCCGTAATAAAAGATGAACGATTAGGAGATTATAAAAATACTGCATGATAAACTGAGATCAGGAATAATAACAACTAAGAATTAAAGACTGCTAACAGCTATAACAATCCGTGTGCATTTAGTTTCAGTGGTTCAATTGTGGTCTGTTAATAGAGTCTGTGCTCTTAACAATAACTAACTACATATTCTGTTTTCTCTCCAAACTTGTGTTCCGGTACCAATTCCAGCCCCACACATTAGGATTGTTCCTTTTTGAGTCTTGGTCCACACAAGGTTTCTTCCTTATAATGTCTAGGGAGATGACTGATGTTAATGACTGCCAAAAAGGAGTGATTTCATTTGGCCATGCCAAAGGGCATAGTGTGAAGAAAGTAGCTGAATAAGCATGTCTATTGAAGCGTACAGTCATACGGGCAAAAATCCCACTCTACAGGAAATTCTCGTCAGAACGGTAACTGGGACATTCGGCGTGTTCCACGGCCTGTGAATAAAAAAAGCTTCACTTCCACTCAAGAATTGCTTCTGAAAGTAAACGCAGGTCCTTCACAACCAATTACTGAAAGAACAGGAAACTGCATACCATGAACATATGGAGCAGAGTGGCACAAAAGAGACCTTCGCTCACTTCTGCTCACAAAGTTACAATTGGAGACAAGACACAATAATTAGACTGTTCATGACTAGAAATGTGTTATCTGGTCAGAAGAATATAGTTTCTGTCTGTATGTGAATGATGCAAGGGGTTCAATGATTGCTGCCGTTGGGGTTAGGGCCATTATTATCCCTGTTTTCCAATATGACAATTCTCACATTCATACGGCTGGATATTTGACAGCCACTTTAGAGTAACCATACAAATTTGCTCAGGTACAACCAATCACCTTAGTGGATTAAACTGTAGTGGTTTTGATTGCTTCACATAAAAATGACTGTTCCTAAACCATTCACTTCTGTGTATGGTAACACAAAGAATTCATGATGCTTAGATAGGTGCTTTCACAAGGGCTTGGAGGATAAAGTCGCATGGCGCGTGTAAAGGCACATGTTAGGAGAAGGATACAAAAAGGCTTTAACTATTCCTCAGAGTACCATTCAGAACATTATTAAGATGTAGAAAGTGCACAGCACTACTAACATCTTGCCAAAATTGGGTCATTCCTCCAAACTGGATGACTGAGTCAGGAGGATATTGATAAGGGACGTTACCAAGTGACCAATAGAAACTTTGAGCTACTTACAAGTCATGGGCTGAGACTGGTCAGTTTGTGCGTGTGGCAACAATCTCACAAGCTTTAAACAAAACTAGCCTGTATGGTAGTGTAGCAAGAAAATCTGAAAAAGTGCCACACTGAGCCTTGCTTGTTATATTCTGAGGCAAATGGTTTTATGGTCAAACGAGACCAATATTTAACTTTCTGAACTGAAATCAAACCCTATGTTTGACAAAAACCAAACGCTGCACACCACATAAACACACCACACCTACTGTGAGGCATGGTGGGGGCAACATTATGTTGCCAACGTTTTTCTTCATTAAGGACTGGGGAGTTGGTCAGGAAAAGTGTTTTCGTATTGTGTTTTAGTCAATATTATTGTTTAAAACTAAGCACTATGTGCAAAGTATCTAAACTACTATGCGACTATGTCAATGTCTGATCAAAGTCCATTTCGGTCAAGGCCCTGTAACGCGGACGTTAAGCAACACATACTGTACCTCTAATGGGCTTTGATTTCAGGTTGCAAGACAAAAAAAACGTGATTATTTCAAATGAGTATGACGATTTTATATAGGTACTGTAAAACATAAGGAACTTTGAAAGAACTACAGTAATAAAAGTCATTTATGTTACAAGTTGAGCAATTTTATAGTGCATATGTTTCATATAAGTAACTAATAAGACAGCATGTTTAAACAAGTACATGTCAATAACATGATCGATCATAATTATGAATTTCAATTTTAATCAAGACAATAGTGCCTACAACCAATACAGATGACTTACTGCTTGGCTTTTTTACTTTCTCTTTAAAAAGAAGGACTAAAAACTCTAATCTCTCTTATTTGCAAGGCTTATACTGACCAGGCCAGCATGCACCAAGGTCACCTCAGAATGTACAGAGATTGGAAGGACTGATCAACAGTCTCTTTGGGTTAGGCAGGCCCACTTCTGCTCCATGAAATCCCTGAGTAGAAAACAGTCAACAAAGAAGCCAAGCACAGCAGGCATTAGAAAAAAGACACAGGAAACCAGTCTGTGCCCCTCTCTGCATCACCCCACTGAACCTTCTTTAGCGGGGATGCTGGGAGCTGTAATTTCTTGAGTACAATGAGCCGTGGGAGGAGGATGATGGGGAGGCGTATCTGCCTGTGTGGCTGGAATGTGTTGAGACTGTGGGGAGCACACGCGATCTGGGAGAGCTCCAGGAGGAGCTATAGGCACCCAGGATGGGCGAGCGATAGGCAGAGCGGGTGACTGAGCCCGGTGAATACAGAGACTCAGTGGCATAGCGGTGCGCCAGTCTGGTTGAACGGGCCATGCTGCTGGTATGAATGTAGTCCACACCAAAGGAGTGCGGCTCCATCCCATACGACCGCATCCCCACAGTCCAGTGGGTGTGGCTTGAACTGTAGGACAGAGTTGAGGGGGTCCAGGAGTAAGAGGAAGATGAGGCAGGGGAGGAAGGGGCTTCCAGAGAGGGGGGGCTGCCAGGGTCAGGGCAAAAAGAGGGAGTAAATAAGGCCTTAGGAGATGAGGTAGCAGAGGCTGCTGCAAGTGCCTCGTCTACTTTGGACAAGGTGTCTGGGAGAGGCGAAGCAGCTGTTCCACTTACTTTGGGTGAGGTGCTTCTCAGCCTGGCTGTCTTGCCGATGCGGGGCCGGCGTGACTGCTCTTGATCAAATTCCAGGTCCTCCAGGCGCTGTGTTAATGCTAGCTTCTGCTGGATGGCCATGCGAAGAAGAGAGTTCAGCGTTTTCTTCTCATCCTCAGCTGCTGCCAGCTGCCTCTGCATCTCATCCAGCTGTGTTAGATACTCATCACACCTGGAAAAAAGACAACAGACAGAGCAAATTCATCATATACTGATGACAAAGACTGCTATATTCAACTTGGGCTAATCTATCCAATATTGGAAATTAAGGTTTTGGTTAATTGTATCAATGCTGCTAACTGAACAGAGAAAATAATCTTCTGAATTCCAGATGTGTTAGCAGGCTTTGTTGTGTGGTGTTGTGACCCTCACCGTGTAGCAAACATTGCTCGGACGGAGGAAAACGTGGCAGCATCCTCTTTCAGAGCTTTCAGTTCATTACGCAGCTTCTTCATAGTCTCAGTAACCATGCTCTTCTCAGTCTCGTACTTGCTTTTCAGGTTTGCCAAAGCCATTTCTGCAGTCTGCAACACACCATTGGAAACTTATTGTTTACTTTTTGTAGTAAGCAACATGTTATATACAACCTATTGAAATGAGATAGGAAAAGTGGTATGAACCACAACAATCTCAAATCGTTCAACACGTGCACCATGGAAAGCATACCGACTGGCTGCTTTACCACTTGGCATGAATACCACAGCACAGCTAAGCTCTGCTAAGCATGGTATGGACAACTCAATGCATAATTACAGCAAAACTCCAATCTTTTTTTGGGGAATACCCTGAACGTCACAAGAGACTTCAGCCACCCAATCCACTGTCTGTTCTTACTGCTACCATCTGGCAGATGGTATTTCCCCAATATTTCAAAAGAGCTTCTTCCATCTGTCCATCGGCCTATTGAATATCCAGAAGTTACTGCCTGCACCTACCCCTAGAAGTGGACAGTCTAACCCCCACCCTTATTCCACGCTTAAAGACACTCTAAAGGACCCTGCAGTAGTAGCAGTTTACTACTCATAATCTCGCCTGCTTTATAGGATATTATATGGTATTTTACTTGGTATGTATTTATGACGCAAGTTTACATTGAACATTTCTGCATGTACTGTATGTACAGTGGGGATCAGGTAGTCTCATCAGTTTTTAGTATGTTCTCCATTTTGATGTACTGACAGCATGCACTTGAGCTGGAATGTGGAATGAGTTCTGTGCATGAGTTCCTATGAACCATGTTACCCCCGGAATTATTTATCAATACAAGTATGCCTCGTTTAGCAACCGAGGTCTGAACAATTGGAATTAATTATAATAGGAAATTAAAATATGCACTTTAACTCCAGATGTTGCAGCCATAAACAGCCAATCAATGCTGAGGATCCACAAGCAGAGGCAGCCTTTAAGTGCAGAAGTCAAGTTGGTGTTACGGTTCGCAATATTAAAAACGATAACGAACCGTATAAAAATAAAATAGAAATGTTTGGGACCCAAACGCAGTTAGCTCCAGGTGGTATGGGTGAACTTAAATGAATTAAAGAAATAAAACAATTATAAATGAAAATACAAATAAAAAAAATAACAAAGGAAAACTGAGCTTCTGAGTGTGAGGGAGAGAGATCAGAGAATCCGCTCACACACGCAGAAGCTCAGGACCGCGCTGCTGAGAGAGAGAGGAGGGCGGGGGGAGAATCCCCCGCGCGCGTCAGCCCAGAGAAAAGTGGGGTGCGTACAGCTGGGTGTGTGCACAGCTCGTGCACGGTGCTGAGCGAATATGCCTCGCGACGCACAGGCGCATAACGGAACGTAGCGTCAGGCGGTGAGAGGAGGTAGAAAGATTATTGTTAGAAAACAAAACGCAAAAGCTTACCCTACGCTAAGCTACTTCCCTAGACAAATGTTACCTCACGCCTCCTGGCGCTACAGGAACTGAGCCCCTTCACGGACCCAGTTCTTCCACTCTCCCTAACGAAAATAAACAAAAGCACGAAAGCACGGGGGCTCTGTGGCAGAGCAGGAGACAGGTGAGGTCTCAGGACATGCGGCGAAATAGCGATCGCACAGTAAGAGTCAGAGCGACGATCGAGGGACGCGAACCGCATGCAAATGCTAAATAGCTAGAATAGCAGGTGTTGCGAATTAAGCTGCAATCGCGTATCTTACAGACGGGCATACGCGATTGCGGCAGCTGCCAGAAATCCTACCAGGAAAACTAGGCCAACGCTGCCCTCTAGCATCGGCTAGTAGGACCTCTGACAGTCCCCCCCCCCCCAAGGGGCAGCGTCCCGACACCCCTAAGCGCGTATAAGGGCGCCTGTGGCTTGCCAGACATGCTCAGGATTCAGCGTCTGGCGCACTGGGAGGCCCTGGGAAGCAGGGCAAGCCTCCATAAAGGGGCTGAAAGGGAGGGTGGGGCAGGTCATGCCAGGTGCAACACCTGGTCTGGGCTCAGAAACCAACCGGCTTAATGGTGGAACTGAAATCAGGGGCAGAGCTCGACGCCGGCGGCCCATGGTTGGGGCTTGACGGCTGAGGGGCGGAGCTCGGCGCTGGCGGCTCAGGGGCAGAGCTTGACGGCTCAGGGGCGGAGCTTGGTGCTGGCGGCTCAGGGGCAGAGCTCGGCCCAGCGACACCTGCAAAAAAGGTGGGCACGAGGCGTCTGGACGGGCAGAAGAGGGAACACGACCGCGGCAGCAACAGGAATGACCACGGCGTGCTCTGTTGGGGCTAGGCGGCACTAAATACCCAGGCATGGAGCTTAACTGCTCAGATGCAGGGCTTGCGAGCACGGTGAGCCCAGGTATGGAGCTAGGCGGTGCCAAATACCCAGGCATGGAGCTTAACTGCTCAGATACGGGGCTTGAGAGCATGGCGAGCCCAGGTATGGAGCTAGGTGGTGGTAAATGCCCAGGCATGGAGCTTATTTGCTCAGATGCGGGGCGTACGGGTGCGGTGAGATCGGGAACGGAGCTTAACTGCTCAGGTTCAGAGCTAGGCGGCGCTGAGTTCTCAATTCTAGAGCTTACGGGCGTGGCAAGCTCGAGTATGGGGCTAGGTGGCGCTAAATACCCAGGTATTGAGCTTAACTGCTCAGATGCGGGACTTGCGAGAGCGATGAGCCCAGGTATGGAGCTAGGCGGCGCTAAATGCCCAGGCATGGAGCTTATTCGCTCAGATGCGGGGCTTACAGGCAAGGCAAGCTCTTGTATGGGGCTGAGCATCGATAGCTGTTTAAGTACCGAGTTTGCGTGCTCAGAAACAGTGCTAATGAGCGCGGCATGCTCGAGTGCGGCACCAGGGGGCGCAGTAGCGCACAGCTGCTCTACGGCCGCAGTAATGGTCGACATTTGCTCGAGTAATCGAGGAAGACTTGAGGTCGGCTGGACCTCAGTACCCTTAATGGGCCTCTCCCTGGCCCTGTGAAGCCGAAATTCGACCTCAATGGCCAGGTCATACAATTGGGCTATCAAAGAAGGAGGCCAGAGCTGGCATAGCTCGTCCTGTAATTCCTCGTTAAGCCCAAGGGTAAAGAGGTCCATCAAGGCCCGGTCATTAAACCCTGAAGTGCTGGCTAGAAGGTTGAGCTCCCCTACAAAGTCCAACACCCGCCTGGGACCTTGTCTAATTTCAAAGATCCCAGGGGGATCAGGAGAAATGGCCTGTGACCAAAGGACCATCTAACTGGGAGGGATGGGAGCCAAGGCGGGGTCAAACCCAGGTTCTTGGTCCCAAGCGGCAGGTGGAAGCTGTTTGGACCGGGCAGGGCACCGACGGCGTCTGCGTTGGGGGCCGGGCGTTTCTATGGGTTCAGGTGGCCAGAAATGCCGATAATTCCAAAACAATTTCTTTGGCTACTGCATTACTACTGAGTACTGACTGAGAAGTGGGGTAAACATACTCTTTAGCAATATAGAGAATGTCTCAGACTCAGATTTTAACCACAGGCCAGTGTTTGTAGTCATTAAGTGCAATTTCAGTTTCAGTTAAATAAAGTAATAACTGATGAGCTTACCTGTTTGTTGGCTTTGAGAACAAGGCGCAAAGTTGCAATCTGCTCCCTCTTGGTACTCATCAGAGACTTGAGCTTGAGAATTTCCTCCATACAGGCCTCTTTATCCTTGTCAAGGAGAGGTGCAAGCTCCCGGGCAGCTGCCCTTTGGCGAGACAGTTGCAGAGAGCGGTCCACTGCCTTCTGCAGGTGATTGATCTGGTCACGGATAATGGCATTCAAGTGCTGGAGGTTGTTAGGTTCACGCCGGGGTTCAGAACCCACAGATGAGTCGGGCGCTGGAGATGAGGATGACGACGAGGAAGAGGCACTCGCAGCAGGGGAGCCCAGCATGATGCGCACTGGGCTATCCTCTGAGTTTAGGGGGTCTTTGGAGGGTGACTCTGAGGGGCTCTGGGAGTCACTGGGCGTGGAAGCAGAAGTTGTAGAAGCACTGATAGCTGCCAGACGGCGCGCCAGCCGTGGCGTCAACAGGACCCGATGGTCATCCTGTCCTTTAAGACCTGTAGGTGTGGCACGTGTTGGGGTCCGGCTCTGCCGGTAATGGTCCAACATCACACGATTGGGAGTCTCGTTGTTGCAAAGACAGACATGATGATAGAGCTGTGCCAGTTCCTCACTGAAGGTGGCGAGTTCCTCCTGTGCTGCAGCCAGGGAACTATTGCTCTCTAAGGCGGCACTTCTCATTGCCTGCAACTCGTGCTCAAGTGCTGCTGCCTTCTGTCTCGCAACACGGCAGCTGCGCTCCAGCCGAGCCACCTGCACCTCCAGGGTCTGGAGCTGAGTCTGGGCAGGTTCTTGCAGCCATGTACCACTCTCCCCACACTCCTTGTGCCTGTCCAGCAGCTCTTCCAGTTCACCATTCTCCTGGTCATCGCACAAGAAGCCCTTGACTTGTAGCTCTTCTCTGTCCTCATTACCAGCCTCCGTGGCATTGTCCTGCTCGCAGAGGGTGCACACTCGCTCGTGGAGGCTCTGTGCCCTTTCATACTGTTCAGCAAGAGCATGTTGTGTGTGTCTTAGCTGCGTCCGACACTCCTGCAGGCTGCTCAATGCAGATGTCTTCTCCTGTTCTACCTGCAAAGCACAACCAGCGCAAAGAACAAGAGTGAACCTGAAACACTGCTGAAACCCAGCGACTAGAATAAAATCTGAAATCTGAGTGCATGCTTACAGATGTTTACCAATTTTAAGATGTCTTAAGTTAAAGCTTCCAGAAAATATATTCCTTACAAGTATATTTTTTATCGGTGCAACTGTGGTCCAATTATTTAACCATATAATGTTCTTCACATTTATTTTCAGTTCAGAATGTATGTGTAAAGCCAAAAAGGCCATTCCCAAACATTTCATGCTATTTATTTGTGATTTTAAACTGAAAACTCAGACAAAGAAGATTAAGTTCTTTGTCAAAATCACAGAAGTACCTAGCTGTAAAATAGGAAGGAAATTAATTTTGGTGTTTTTTTTTTACTAGTGTAGTGCCATTTGCAGCTAATACATATTAAAATGTTCTATATTTCTGAATAGGACTTCAAGCTTCAAGCAATTATCTGTCAAAGTCTGATGTTCATAACACGTTGGTAGAAATGTATCATGGAACAAACGAAGGATATTTCCGAGGGCCTCGGAAAGAGTTGTTGATGCTCATAAAGCTGGAAAAGGTTACGAACCATCTGCAGAAATCCACAATCCATAGACTGTGTAAAAATGGAGGAAATTCAGTTCAGTCCTTGTTATCCTCCCCAGGAGTGGTTGACCAACAAAGATCACTCCAGGGGTAACTTCTATGCAACTAAAAGATTTGCTGATATTAATGTTCATGAGTGCACCATCAAGACAGCACTGAACAACAATGGTGTGCAGGGTAGTATTGCAAGAAAAAAGCCACTGCTGTCAAAAAAGAACATTGTTGCCTGTCTGCAGTTTACTACAGAACATGTAGACAAGTCAGAAGGTTACTGGAAAAATGTAATGTGGATGGATGATACTAAAATGGAAGACCTTGAATTAAATGAGAAGCATTATGTATTCCAGCATAAGAACCTTATCTCGTTTGTGAAACATGGTGGTGGTAGTATCATGGTTTGGGCCTGTTTGGCTACATCTTGCCATCATTGAAAGAAGAATGAATGCTGAATTATACCAGCAAATTCTAAAGAAAAATGTTAGAACATCCGTCTGTGAACTAAGTCTCTAGAGAACATATTCTATGCAGTAAGACAACAGCCCTGACCCTAAGCACTCCAGTTGTTCTACCAGGGAACAGTTAAAAAAGTACAAAATTCATGTTTTGGAATGACCAATTGGTTATGGAACCTGACCATAATTCAAAAAGAAATGGAAGGGCATGGAGTGAGCGGTTCCTGTGAGGAGACCCACCAACATCCCAGAGCTGAAGCTTTTCTGTACAGAGAAATGGGCCAAAATTCCTCCAAGCCGATGTGCAGGACTGATTAACAGTTACCGGAAACGTTTAGTTGCAGTTTTAGCTGCACAAAAGCTGACCGGATACTGAAAGCAGAGTTCCACATACTTTTGCCATTTGGATAATTTTCCTCAATAAATAAATGTATAATATTATTTAGAATATTTTATAATAAATTAGTTTAACTTGGTTTTCTTGATCAGCTTCAAGTTCATGCGAGACATTAAAGCAGGTATTCCAGATGAACCGGTATACCGCCCAGCACTAGTTTCCATTACAAATACACCAAAATACAGTGGGGCAAAAAAGTATTTAGTCAGCCACTGATTGTGCAAGTTCTCCTATTTAGAAAGATGACAGAGGTCTGTAATTTTCATCATAGGTACACTTCAACTATGAGAGACAAAATGAAGAAAAAGGATTTTTAGAATTTAGTACAAGTATTTGGTCAACCACAAACAAGCAAGATTTTTGGCTCTCACAGACATGTAACTTTTTCTTTAAGAAGCTCTTCTGTCCTCCACTCGTTACCTGTATTAACGGCACCTGTTTGACCTCATTATCTGTATAAAAGACACCTGTCCACAGCCTCAAACAGTCGGACTCCAAACTCAACCATGGCCAAGACCAAAGAGCTGTTGAAGGATACCAAGGACACCACTGGGGCCGGAGTCTGGAGTCATGTCTGGCCTGCCTGCCTCGTCCGTTAGCCAGGAGTGTCGGGTGGTCTGGCTGAACTGGGCTTCGGTCCTCTTGACCTTGACTCGTGCATCCTTTTCTTAGACTAAATTCAGAGCTGGGGGTTCATAGTCAAAGAGTCTTATGGTGATCAGAGACGTGTGATCCCTCTTGGCTGTGTTACCTACCAGTTCTCCTCTTTCTAGCTATGCTGCTATAGCTAATGCTGAGGGGGTCTCATGCTACACTTGGCATCAGTGATTGTTAATAGTCACTGTGCTCTTAATCAATAACTAATTACATTTTCTGTTTTCTTTCCGAGCTGTGTTCTGGTACCAGTTCCTGCCCCACACATGATGTTCATCTGCTGCAGCTTCACTCAAGCGGCTTCCGTCATCAGCTCCAGCCCCATCATACCCAGGCCACTTAATGCCGATGTGCATATTTCACATTTTATTTGAAGTATGACTCCATGACTTTGCTGTCTTCTACCAAGAAGAAAATTGTAGACCTGCACCAGACTGTGAAGAGTGAATCTACAATAGACAAGCAGGTTGGTGTGAAGAAATCAACTGTGGGAGCAACTGTAAGAAAATGGAAGACATACAAGACCATTGATAATCTCCCTCGATCTGGGGCTCCACACAAGATCTCATCCCGTGGGGTCAAAATGATCATGAGAACGATGAGAAGAAATCCCAGAACTACACAGAGGGACCTGACGAATGACCTGCAGAGAGCTGGGACCAAAGTAACAAAGGCTACCATCAGTAACACACTACGCTGAGAGGGACTCAGATCCTGCAGTGCAAGGCGTGTCCAGGCCCGTCTGAAGTTTGGCAGAGAGCATATGGATGATCCAGAAGAGGATTGGGAGAATATCATGTGGTCAGATGAAACCAAACTAGAATGTTTTGGTAAAAACTGGAGGAAGAAGAATGCTGAGTTTCATCCCAAGAACACCATACCTACTGTGAAGCATGGGGGTGGAAACATCATACTTTGGGGCTGTTTTTCTGCAGAGGGGACAGGACGACTGATCCGTGTTAAGGGAAGAATGAACGAGGCCATGTATCGTGAGATTTTAAGCCAAAACCTCCTTCCATTAGTGAGAGCATTGAAGATGGAACGTGGCTGGGTCTTCCAGCATGACAATGATCCCAATCACACCGCTTGGGCAACGAAGGAGTGGCTCCGTAAAAATCATTTCAAGGTTCTGCAAGTGGCCTAGCCAGTCTGCAGACCTCAACCCCATAGAACATTTGTTATTGACCAAATACTTATTTTCCACCATGATTTACAATTAAATTCTTTAAAAATCCTACAATGTGATTTCCTGGATTTTTTTTCTCATTTTGTCTCTCACAGTCAAAGTGTACCTATGATGAAAATTACAGACCTCTCTCTTTCTAAGTAGGAGAACTTGCGCAATCAGTGGCTGACTAAATACTTTTTTGTCCCACTGTAAGTTAAACAAACACACCTGCTGAAGTTGCTGTTTGAGCTTCTGAATCTCTGTAAGGTGGAGCTCACTGAAGAGGTCGGGGGTTATCAAGTTGCTCTTATTTCTCTGATCTGTGAGCCGTGTAACGGCTGTTCCAGTTGAACCCTGCAGGAGGAGCCCATTGCATTTGCCACCATCCTCACTGCATGGCGAGCTGGCAGTGAGGGGTGTAGCACTGCCACTCTGGGGTGCTGAGCTGAGGGTGACGAGGTGAGCGCTGGCTGAAGCGAAGGCACCATCGCACACCATTAGGTGCTGCGCTAGTTCTTTACGCATATTGTTTTTCAGCTCACGCTCACTCTTCAGAGCATTCAGTGCCTCTTCCAGCTGACTCTCAGAGATGTCCTTCAAGCGTAATGCATCTTCTAATTGGTTGTTCAGTAAGGTCGTCTCCTCTTCCAACACCTTGATCTCATGTTTCAGGCCTTCATACTCCACCTTTGTGGGAGAAGAAGTTTATTGTTTAATTACTTCATATCATTCATGCTGTTGGGTCAAAAAGTCGTTTAACAACTGACTAGTCAATTAGTTCAAATACTGTAGTATCTTTAAATAAATACTTCTCCTGATTCCTTTTGCCTGTTGACAGCTGAGTGTGTTTCTGCAGTGGATCTTTCCGTAAAGAGGCATCACTTGCTTCTGCTTTCTAAATACGTGGACATGCTTTTGTTTCTGAATGACCTTAATTACCATAATGTCAGTTTCAGTATTATTGTAATTAGATACATCTGGTTCTGTTCTGAATTTCTTTTCTTCGAATACATTTATTTCACTTGATAGGATTGATTTCATAATTTCAGTGTAGATATAAACTGATTGTTCACATATATTCTGCCATGTATTCTGGAGCTGACTTTATAGCTTATGTTGAAAGTGATCATTTTAGATGAAAATCTATTGTTATTGACATATGAGCTTAATTAAAATGTAATAAATGTTGTGTGATCGTTCTTAAAATCTCCTAGACTGCGAAAATATGGCTTTTGCGCATCCCTATATTCTAATATTATTTAGTACCTGCAAGGCTCTGGGTGCATCTGTGTTCACTTACCTGGTTCTGTCTGAGTGTGGATACCAGTTTCTGCAACGAGATGTTCTCCTCCTCTAGCTCAGTGTAGTCCTGCAGCAGACGTGTCTCTCTAAACTTATACTCTCTTACCTCTTCTCTCATCCTACTTCTCTGTAGCTCCAGCATCTCATTACTCTGCAATACAGCAGGGAAATATTAAAAGACCTGAGAGCTATGCACCAGGTATACGTATGTGAGAAGATGGAAAAACTCAGAGAACACAAGTTTATTTTCTTTTGTTAAAAAGTCCAGTTCTTTATAACTGAAGACTCAAATCTGAACAATTATTGGCGTGAGGATCATTGCTAAATAGGACATGCCATTAGATTCCCAGGATTTCCTAGTATTGTACTATAAGGAGAAAAACTCCTGTTTGCAGAATAATTTGGACTGGGTTATGCCTGTGTGATGCTAGCTGATACATACTGGGACTGTGGTAGCCTAGCGGTTAAGGTACTGGACTCCAGACCAGAAGGTCCAGGGTTCAAATCCCACCTCTGCCAAGCTGCCACTGTTGGGTCCTTCAGCAAGACCCTTAACCCACAATTGCTTGGATTGTAAGACTGTACCAATTGTAAGTCGCTCTGGATAAGGGTGTCTGCTAAATGCTGTAAATGTAAATGTAAATGTAATGTGGAGTCACCCCTAAGCTAATCTGGTTCGTATCTCAGCTCTGGCGAGGCTTGTGCTCTTTGCAATATTGGCAGGATTATCCGTGCTTTCTTGTTTGTCCTGCCTGAACCACGGCTTCTCTTTGATGAAGGGTTGACCTCTCAATGCAAACGGGAATCAGGAATATGATCCATTTCTAAAACTTCAATAAATCAATCACTGTATGTAATCTCGTGTGGTATGGCAGCATCTAGACAAAAACAGCTCAGTCACGAACCAGCAAGCCTCATCAGTTCACAGGACATGACTCCCAAGATCTCATGCTTTAGTCTCATTATTACATCACAAATAAACAATTCTGTGGGTTATAGTTCTGTAATTGGGAGATGCTCTTGCAGTAGTGCTGGGTGGTATGACCAAAAATTCGTATCAACACAACAATGGCTAATTATCTTGCAGTATAGCCTACCTCTCGAAGTTCCTGTAGGATGTTGCCCAACCTGTCATTCTCTGCCTGGGTATTGGAGGCCTGAGAGCGACTTTGCTGTAGTTCAGACTGTTGGTCCAGCAAACGGCCCATATAATAGGCCTCCTTGGTAGCTGACTCCTGAAGAAGCGCCTCCTCATTGGTCTCACCATCCTCTGCTACTTTCCTCTGGAAGGAGTATGTCTGGCTAAAGGCCTGTGTGAGACAGTGGAGGGAAATGATATATAGAGACACAGCATGTATCAATTGTGAAAACTGCTCAGGACACTTAATTCTTAATATCTCCATACAAAAACTGACTAGCTACCGACACCATATCACAAAACTTATTTGCATCCTGTGTAAGTTTTCAGTTATAAAGGATTTTAGATACTTTGGGGATTACAGCTGATTTTCTAAGACACCTCCAAAGACAGCAGAAGGGTGAACTTAACAGACGGCCATCTTAACCAACAGCTACTTAGATCAATGCTCAACATCATGGCTGTGAATTACCACACTTTTTTGTTTATTCAGTTGTTTTTACTTCAAAGCAAATAGATATCACAGATACCACACCAACATTTTTATTTAATAGCTGAATTCTGGTTTTGTGAAGAAACGCATAATATAAAATAATTTTAATTAATGACTTAATGACTTAATGAATTAATGACAGCCTGAATTATTTGAGTCATGGACTTCACTAATGAAAAACAAAATTCTACATCAAGATGGTTCTAACTTTCACAAAGAGTGGTTGACATTAACTTTGCAGGATGGAGCCTTGTCATGGACCTTATGTTTTAATTTCCAATACAGGCGTTCCCTGGGTTACAGTGGTTCAGTTTAGGGCTTATATATATATAGCCCTATATATTTATATATATCGCCTGGGAGAGAAAAACGTCTATCGTTTGTGTCACAAAATACACGCTGTACGGCAGCCTTTTTGTTGTTTTGGTGACGCATCCTTAAGGTGACACAAATTAGAGGAGAGTGAAGACAAAGCATAAGAGGGTCATTCTGAACAAGAGATAGCAGTAAGCACCAAACGAGGGGTTTGCATCTAAAAGTCTGACACGGATCAGAAATGTGTACTTTGCAAAGATATGCCACAGATCAGTTCCCATGATGGACTCAAACACCACTAACCTCTTTTTTTTAGCGTGATCACCGGGAGTTGGAACTCACATACAGTGGTGCTTGAAAGTTTGTGAACCCTTTAGAATTTTCTATATTTCTGCATAAATATGACCTAAAACATCATCAGATTTTTACACAAGTCCTAAAAGCAGATAAAGAAAAAGAGTTGTTGATGTTCATCAAGCTAGAAAAGGTTGCAAAACCATCTCTAAAGAGTTTGGACTCCACCAATCCACAGTCAGACAGATTGTGTACAAATGGAGGAAATTCAAGACCATTGTTAGCCTCCCCAGGAGTGGTCGACCAACAAAGATCACCCCAAGAGCAAGGCGTGTAATAGTTGGTGAGGTCACAAAGGACCCCAGGTAACTTCTAAGCAACTGAAGTCCTCATGTCAACGAAAACGTTGACATGAATTTTAGAAGTTTCAAACAGCATCACCTCGCTGAATATGTGAAATTTGACAAAGCTAAGAAAGGCAAAGAGGTTAAAGCTAAAGCTAGCGAGAGCTCAGAGCCAGGCACAAGCCATCAGATTTCCTTCTGCTAAGCACCTGGAAATGCTCCAAGTAGAGACAGGGGTGTGTAGTGAAGGTGCCACCTGTGTCTGGATCTTGACAACGAAACTGTGGGAGCAGCTCGTGCTTGTCGGTGGATCAAACAATCCTCTCTACTGGTGGTCTGTCTGGGCCGCCCGGAGCCTGTTCGCCATGTCTGTGTGCCCTCATGGAACCACTGCTCCCAGCACCTCCTAACTGCTAGGTCAGAACAGCCTAGATGGTGGACAATATGACAAAACAATCATCCTGATTGTCTCAGTCCAATGATGCACCCCCTCTCAAAGTCCGTAAACTGGAATAAAGGCATGTCTAGCAGTCAATGATTAAATATGTCACCAAGAGGTATGCAACCCAAAAGTAACATTTTTATAGGTAGCAGGGAAGCACTTTTACGCCCTCTTGTGGCAAGGCCCAGTGTCTAATCAGACCACATCTGTGATCATTTATATATCTGCCTGAGCCATAACTGCATGCCGAGTCTTGCAGCAATCCGACATTTCTGTCTGAGGGGCTTTATTTGTTTTTTGTCAGTGAGTGTAGATGCAGTTCTTAATGTCCATCCAATTCCACCACCATACTCAATAAGCAATTATTGTTATTTGATGAATCCCAGAAACTATTTTAGAAAGTGTAAAAACTGATCATATACATTCCTTGTCTGGCTAACATCACTTTAGAATCAATTCCAACCCCTTAACTCACTTTCCAACTCAAGTAATTAGCCTACATTTAAGAGCCACTTCAGAGTTTCTAAAACCTTAAGAATTTGTTTAGGTGAAGTCTATCTTTGGACCAAATATAAGTTATGTTGGGAAAAAACAATTGCTTAATATGGAAGGGTAGAAGAGCAGCACAGTGGTGCAAGAGTTTAGCTCTACCTAAAACAACTTCAATTTAATTATTTTATGAATGGCAGATTTTTTTCCAGATTAATTTCTGGAATCACTCAACATTCAGTTAGTTGAATTAAATAAATGTATGTCACATCAGGTCAAATTAATTTATATAGTGCTTTTTACAACAAAACATTATCTCAAAGCAGCTTTACAACTGTCTAGGCCCACAGTCCCATCTGAGCAAGCCTAGGGCAACAGTGGCAAGGAAAGGAAAGTGAAAAACTCCCTAGATATCATGGGACGACCAAGACTCAAAAAGCCACCCAACCTCCTTGGGCAGCCTAGATGTTACACGTAAGAAACAAATATAATTACCTAGGTAATACATTTATAATAATAGTTTAAATATACAGAACTACACAGAAATTATAAAATAGAGAACATAAAAAAATATAAATAATTTAATCAAATATAGACCAAAACAGGTAGGGCATGCAAAGTCAAAACAGAGGAAGAATCCGAGGTCAGGATTGAACCTTGATCTCTGGGGCTAACGCTCTAACCACTGGTGACACTGTGCTACCCAATTGAAACGCATGAAAATGCATAAATGAACGTATACAGTGGGACAAAAAAGTATTTAGTCAGCCACTGATTGTGCAAGTTCTCCTACTTAGAAAGATGAGAGAGGTCTGTAATTTTCATCATAGCTACACTTCAACTATGAGAGACAAAATGAGAAAAAAAATTCGAAGAAATCACATTGTAGGATTTTTAATTAATTTAATTGTAAATCATGGTGGAAAATAAGTATTTGGTCAATAACAAAAGTTCAACTCAATACTTAACGTAACATAACCTTTGTTGGCAATGACAGAGGTCAAACGTTTCCTGTAAGTCTTCACCAGGTTGGCACACACTGTAGCTGGTATTTTGGCCCATTCCTCCATGCAGATCTCCTCTAGAGCAGTGATGTTTTGGGACAACACGGACTTTCAACTCCCTCCACAAATGTTCTATGGGGCTGAGGTCTGGAGACTGGCTAGGTCACTCCAGGACCTTGAAATGCTTTTTACGGAGCCACTCCTTCATTGTCCAAGTGGTGTGTTTGGGATCATTGTCATGCTGGAAGCCCCAGCCATGTTCCATCTTCAATGCTCTCACTGAT
>JAJAGP010005701.1:0-29841 GCA_025084515.1 Ancistrus triradiatus | reverse complement strand
TGATCCAAAACACACCAGCAAGTCCACCTCTGAACGGCTGAAGAAAAACTAAATGAAGATTTTGGAGTGGCCTAGTCAAAGTCCAGACCTGAATCCTATTGAGATGCTGTGGCATGACCTTAAAAAGGGCGTTCATGCTCAAAAACCCTCCAGTGTGGCTGAATTACAACAATTCTGCAAAGATAAGTGGCCAGAATTCCTCCACGATGCTGTAAAAGACTCATTGCTAGTTATCACAAACGCTTGGTTGCAGTTGTTGCTGCTAAGGGTGGCCCAACCACTTATTAGGTTTAGGGGGCAATCACTTTTTCACACAGGGCCATGTAGGTTTGGTTTTTTTTCTCCCTTAATAATAAACACCTTGATTTAAAAACTGCATTTTGTGTTTACTTGTGTTGTCTTTGACATTGATTTAAATTGATTTGATTTTCCCGAAACGCTTAAGTGTGACAAACATGCAAAAAACAGGAAATCAGGAAGGGGGCAAACACTTTTTCACACCACTGTTTATTACCATTATAGTGGAGAAGCAGTACCAGCTGTTCAATTCTCCTTTCTTCAGTTTTGACAGTGAAATTTAAAATACAAGCCAATATCTGCTGCCTGACACAACACTGTATGCTGTTAAACTAATCTGGTACAAGAAAAAAAAAAGATAGAATATATAAAATGTCAATAAGCCCTCAAAGGAACATCAGTGGGGTCACATTACCTTGATACATGCTTTTCTGTATTTATGTTCCATTAATAAAGAGTAATTTGAAGTCCAGCAGACCAGTCTTTGCTAGTATGATGCATTCATGGCCAGGTTTCTCAGGTCCAGGCGGTCACGCCGCCCTACCTGTCCAATCTAAATTGAAGGGGAGCCATTAGCCTGAGCATTCCAGAGGGAACAGAGGTATATGGAGGGGCAGTTAAGCGAGCCTGTCTCTTCTTTTACAGCTTCTTATGATGCCATATTTCCCGAGAGCAGCACTGCGAGAACATACACCCACGTGATTGTGAAATGTTCTTCAGAAAGGCTTTGGGCTAAAGTGAACCTGGGTGCCAGAGCTGAAAGCTAATGTCTTTCCAGAAAGTAGGTATTTTGTTACTCACAGTAAAAGACCTCAGAGTTATCTGTATGAGGCATAAAGTAAATAATACTGGAATCAGAATACAATCTTGTCTTGGAAACATATTCCAAGAAAACTATTAATTTTGGAATTTTGGAAGTAAGTTCAGACTTGTATGTCACTTATTGAGTTGCAAAAATCAAGTTGTTTCTACAAAAAGCATGTCATGCCAGGACCTTCCACATTCTCCAAGTCACTCAACACAAGGTTAAAGTTAAGCAAGAGGAGAGTCTATGGATTAGCCCTTACTAAAATAATTTAAATTCCACAAACAACCACCTATAAAACTGATCACAAAAACAACCCAGAACCGAAGATGATTAGATGTTACACACAGCCTGGATCACTTGTGAGAAGACACACATGCATTTTTAGATAAATTATTACTTTAAGGTGTTAAAAGATGTCCTCTTGGACAGACACTGACCCTCTCATCTCCTCCGTGGGGTATTAAGATGGAGGCATTTAAGCAAACAAATAGGTGACTTACTGTGATTACTGTGGTGGCTTGTGTGGCACCCTCAGGACAAATGCTCTCCGTCCCCTAATCCATCAGAGCAGAGTGTGTGCCCGAGGGCTGACAGGGCAAACCGCAGGGGATGTCAGGACCTGGGCATCAGCCCACACTGGGGGTTAGGGGTGAGAATAGAGAATAAACAGTGGTGATAGAAGTGTGTTTTAGGGCTCTGAGAGGTAAAAGAGCAGTCCAGGGTAACAGGGCAACAGGGCAAGAGGGCAAAGCAGTGAATTAGAAATATATATTAATAACAAACTAATGTAATATTAAATATTAAATCGAATTAAACATTATAATTAAACATTAAATCTAATTCAACCATAACAAATAAATGTTACACACTGTATATTATACACTGTATATTATGTTCAAACCCCTAAACAAAAACTTTACTTTTTAAAACTTTGAGTTTAATTTTATATGACAGTTTGTACTTTTTGCATATTTTTAAACGCCTTTTCATTGGCTCATATCCTAATAACTTACTTGCATAATAATTTACAAAAAACAATTTAAAAGTCATTTTAAAACAAAAATGAAAACGTTTTTTCATATCACGTTATATTACAGATATTATACCAGATGATATGGCTATTGGAAAGGAAAAAGGTCTTATGCACATGAAAAATGGGCATAAGATTATTTAAACACATATATACGTACATACGTACATATATATTATATGTATACACACACATATATATATATATATATATATACGTATATATATATATATATATAATCGCTATATATATATATATATATATATATATATATATATATATATATATATATATGTATATCTATGAGAGTAAAATGTGAAAAACAATATATATTATAATATTATAATTATATTATAATATATTATATTATTCTATTTAAATCAAATGTACTGTATGTTTTGAAGATTTATCTTATGTTATACATTGCTGTTTTGGGAATGAGCCTGGAGTGTGTATGGGGTGAGAGAAGTGTGTTTTAGGTTACGGAAGGCATGAAATGAGGTGTGCAAATGTCAAATAAAAAAAAAAAACGTGACATAGTCCTCCACTTTATTTTCACCCCAGCTGACTGCGAGTCTGTGTTTGTGTTGTTTGTGGTACTTATTGACCAGAGACGTCTGGAGAGTGCCTCGAGGTCATCATAAAGTCAGCATGAGGACGACGACGAGCGGGAAGAGCGCCGCTGTGCCTCAATGAGTGTTATGGCCTCCTTGGTGGAGACATATGTTTTAGTGTCTGCACTCTTTTCAAATCCCTTTCAAAATGTGCCCAACAGATTCCGGCCTGGGCCCTGAGTGAGGCAGCAGAGGTTCAGACTGTACCTTTCATTATGGGGGTGTATGATTAGCACAATGGAGTTAATCATCGGCCCAAAGGGCTCAGGGCACACACACTTCCTCCTGATCTCCATCCTGCTACACAGACAGTGTAATCCAGAACCTCGATCATCTCAACCATCTGACGTCTCTCTCAGACACTACGAGCCGCAGAGGCATGTCTACAATCAGCGTTCTGTAGGTGTCTCCAGTAGAGAGAAGCTGCTACAGGAAATTTAACAAGTCCTTCCATAACCCACGCTGAGGATCCACCCCTGGAAAAGCAGTGTTCACTTTTGGAAGAGTTTGGGGAAAATGGAACAATTCTGACCAAGAGGTAACACCAGAGACAGATATGGTGAAAGGACACGCTCTCTCTACCGATGAACATGCCTTATCTAAGTCACATCAAAATTCACTTACATTTTGTTGCCAATATTTACTGAAGCAGAATTTGGGAGGGGGCACAGCCACCCTGATAAACCACCCAAACACCCCTCCAAATCCCTAAGCCGCTCAAATTAGTCTGAGAAAGGATCGACCTGTCTGATAAAAAGTGCTTTGCATTACACAAATGTTTTACACACACACACACACACACACACACACACACACACACACACACACACACACACATATATATATAAATTATATAAACAATATAAATTATAATGTTTACAATTATTAAAAGTTTATAACATTACAAAAACCATCTTGTAAAATAAGAGTGCTATTTTAACACTTACTCGGGAACAAAAATGTATTTTATAAATGAATACAGATTAGACATTTAAAATTAATGACATTTATTTATTTTTCTCTCACAATACCTGGATGTCTTATTTGCATTCACACCTATGTACCTTCAGTTGATTCTCTAAGCATTTTACAATCCCAAATCAGAAAAAATTAACCCAAGTTATTTTAAATATGTTTTTTTCTGGTCAACTTCATTTCATTTGTTAATAAACATCCATTCATGCATTACAGGCCTGCAACACATTCCAAAAAAAATTGGACAGAGGCAATTTAAGGCTAGCAATGAGGTAAAAAATAAATGAATAAATAAAGAATGATGTTATTTCAAGAGGTGATTTGTACAAAAGCAGTATACATGAAAGTCTGAGTCTTTGAGGAGTAAAGAGAGTAAAGAGAGGATCTGCAGTTTATCAACTAATGTGTAAGAAATTATAGAACTGTTTGAAAACAGTGTTCCTCAAAGAAAGTCTGAAAGGGATTTACATATTTCTCCCTCTACAGTGCATAATATCATTAAATGATTTAAGTAATCTAGAGGAATTTCAGTGCATACAGGGCAAGGGCACAAGCCTAAACTGACTCAAGAATCTTCATTCATCAATAGCTGATAGAACCACATGGGCAAGGGATTACTTTAGCAAAATTTTGTCAAGTACTACAATACTGAGTACATCCACAAATGCCACTTAAAACTTTACTGTGCAAAAAAGAAACCTTATGTTAACAATGTACAGAAGCGGCATCGACTTCTCTGGGATAGGAGGCATCTAGGATGGACCATCATATACTGGAAATGTGTATTGTGGTCAGATAAATAAGTGTTCGAGATGACGCTGTGTGCTCCAGACCAAAGATAAAAAGAAACCATCCAGACTGTTATCAGCAACAAGTTCAAAAGCCAGGGTTTGTCATGGTATGAGGTTGGGTCAGTGCCCTTGGAAAAAGTCATGTGCACTTCTGTGATGGCAGCATTAATGCAGAAAAGTACATTTCTGATTTCAAGATTTTAGGACAACATAAGCTGCGTTCAAAACATCTTCTCCAGGGACATCCATGCTTTTTTCAACAAGAGAATGTAAAAGTCATGGCTGTGGAAGAAGAAGATGCCTGCAGTAATGTCCCCAATCGAGAATGTGTGGAGGTTGAAATGAAAAATGCAACAATGACAACCCCATACGGCTGCACACCTTAAGACGTGTTTGCAGGAAGAACAGGAATAAATAAAACCTGAAACACAAAACATCTTTTAACTGTTGTGTGACGGAAGAGCAACATTACAAAATGGTAAATGCTTTACCAACCCAGCTTTGTTTGGAATGTGTTGCAGGCCTGAAATGCAGGAATGGGTGTATATTAACAAATGAAATGACGTTGAACAAACAAAACAAGAAATAGTTTGGGTTCATACAGTCTGCAATGAAAGTAAATGTAACACTGTGTTTATTTATTTATTTATTTTGCATTTTCCATACTTTATTTTTCTGATTCAGGGCTGTAGGATGTTATTGTAGTGTTTATAGTGGCAATACATAAATAAACTATTTAAATAAACCTTAGAACCCTGGTGCTACAAAATCGACAGACTTGCTTTATAGCAGCCACTGAGTAAAAAATACAGCGGGTGCCTGGAGGTCTGAGATGGACAGTGCTTGGGGCCAGTGGTAGGTTTTGGGGGGTCCAAGGGGGTGTGTTAATTAGAGATCTAATAGGGGTCCCCTGTGGAGCATGCAAGGTCAGAGGGAAAAAAAAGCCCGGAGTCCTGACATAGGTAGCTACGCCCCCCAGTCTGCCCCCACTGGGCAGTGTAGACACAGTCCTGCTGAGAGCTGGACATGCACAATGGGGCTAGGGCCTAGGGGTGAGCCAGTGGGGACACCCAGCAATGAGCTACAGGTTAGCATGACAAAGCAGCCATAATGGGGACTACCACACCCAAGCCTTCAGCTAGATAAACAGTTAGCTTCAGATTTCATTAAGATAAGAGGCCGACACACATTCACCTCCATGTTAAGGATAACACACACTCACCTCAGCTACACACTTACACGCAAACAAGCAACTACTGCATGCAAAACATCACTCACATTGATTATTTCGTACTTTCAGGAATCCCAATCAATAACCAGAAAACCACAAAGGTACAGTTAAATAATTGGTGTATGCAAATATGTATTAAACTTCACAGACACCATGTAAATGAACTAAGAGTTTGATAGATAACTGCGGCAAGTTTTAAAAAGGAGAGAGGCCTTCATAACAAAAGCAAGCCTTTACCAGAATCAAACATCACAACATTTATGACCAGTAACTAAAAGTCTTGTGAATCTTTTTGTTAACAATTGTGACTTCAGACTGAAATATAAATGAATTCTGGATGGTCAGCAAGATAGGAAGAACTAAACACGAGATGCACGTCTGAGGAAAAAGCTTTTAACAGTAATAGTGTCACACCCATTTACTCAATATCAGCAACGCACTACATTTCCCAGGACTATCCTAATGACTGAACTTCAAAGATAATTAACTCTGGTGACTGCCTTTCCTACTGTGTTTTCCTCGATGAAACCACATTTCCCACAGCCAACTAGATGCCAGTCCAAAATAAAACAAAACTTCAAGGTGGGTCTTTCTTCTCTCTCAGAGCAATTCTTGAGATGGAGCTGTTGGCCTATCAGGCTTGTGTCACACTCTTTGTTTAGAGAGAAGCTATTTTTGTCTTTTCCATCGCTATCCATTGCTTTCCTGACCCTCATCCATCCATCGTAGTCCTCTGTCCTGCCTATGTTTGTATGTCAGTCAAGGATGACTGTGGGTCTGTTCTGGAAATTCTACTCTCTTCTAATTCTAATCTCTTGGCATAGAGCACCTGAAGGAAGCCCAGGCAGACTTGTGAAGGAACCCCTGCATGTCCAGGGTATCACATGAACATCATGCAGTTAGCCACAGAAACATCCAGATGTTGGAATTCTACCTCCCTGCTTAAGTACATTCCAAGTCCATTTTTTACAAATATTGTATATAGGATTTATTATGTAGTGAAAATGTTCCTTAAAATGTATTTGTGATTCAGATTAATTCATATACAAAGCTCCAAAATACAACTCTGACCCCAGACTGCTCTACATAAGCACTAGAAATGTCTTCATTAAGGGAATTTACACATTCCTGAATTAAATTTGGCAAATGTTAAATCTGTTTGACTGATCTTCCATGCTTGATGTTACCTTGGCAGCTCTTTTTGACTATTTGCACTAGCTAGCAGGCAGTGCTATGGTCTGACATTAACATTTTGCCATAATCCATCAAGCCAAGAAGAAAAAATGCTTTTTCAGCTGAAGAACCACTACTAATATCATGTTTTAAAATTAATGTAAGTATTTTGGACACCTGACTGTCAGTAAATATAGATATATGAATATAATAGTGCTAAATGTAATGACTTGAATAAATATGGAACAAAATGAATGAACTTTCTGTGAACCCAGAGACTGACATGATTGATTTTTGTGTTTTTGTTTGTCTTTTTTTTCTGGGACAAGTTCATTCTCTCCATCTGAATAATGTTATGATTAGCTATGTTAGTAAAGCTCGTTTAACCGAAATTGAATTGATTTAATTGAATCTATCTGCACTTAGCTGTTATTTATCAGGCTTTAGAACGAGTGTGTGCCATATCCTTTCCATTATCAGCGTGTCAAACAGCTATCACTATCCGTCCCGGAGTGAAGGTGTATATCCAGCACATAATGGAGAGGTTGTGCACACACAGAGTGACAGGAACACACAACAATGTTTCCTCCTTTTTCTCTTTCTGACACTCACACTCAATGCTAAGTGCATCAGGGGCGTCAATGACCTGGTTCTGCCCCAGGTCAGAAAGAGGAAACCTCACTTTTTCTCCCCAAAAACAAATATTTGAGTGTCAAACACTCATCAGTTCAGCTGCTGCCAATGCCACTTTACACACATGAAGTTACATTCATGAAACAATGAAGCGCCAAAATCCAAAAACACACAGGTTCCTTCAAAACAAAAGGACTGTGGCAGGTGGAAAAATGACTGTCTTCTGTGGAACCTGTTTCATTTTTTTAAATCTTGCTTTTGGTAATAGCGTAAAATGAATTGATTGTTTGAATCTAAAATATCCTCTATGACTTTTTACAAGGTAACATTTTTAATGGAATGCGACATTTAACCAGGTATGCCCAAACTTTTGCATGAGACAGTACAGTCCTGGACACATACTCAAACTGTATCGTTTGCTGGTTTTCTGATTAAAAAGAAACTACACAACAATGGCATGGATCAGACTTAAACACTTCCCTCCTTCTCTGTCCCTCTAAGGTGATTTATTGTCCTTATCATGTATAATGTTTACTTTCAGACTGTAAAAAAGGACCAGGCCTGGTGCTGAACCTTTGGGCATGTTTCCTCACAAACACACACCTTTACAAGTGCAGTTTGAATGGAATTCAGGTCACAGGATAAAAGGAATTCCCTTTCTTTTTTCACACGCAAACACACATGGGTACAATGTCACTTCAAAGAACGCTCACGGCCCCGGGCACGAAAGCCCTGAACGCCAACTCAGAGGAACGAGTGTAGAGAAGAGGGCAGGAATGTAGCTGGAGGTCAAAACAGGTGAGTAGATGCTTTCCCTTTCAAACTAATGTGAGTCAGACCTAAACAAACACTCCAGCATAGGATCAAAACATACAATACATGCATTATATCACACTTTGTTATGTTTAGTGCTCGTCCAAGCTGAGAGGAGAAATGCAGTGAGAACAGGAGATGTATACATCTTCCTTCATGTTTAGACTTTAGATTTGGTTTTTATATATGTGGTGGCTTTTTTTTGCATGTTTGTCACACTTAAGTGTTTCGGAACATCAAGCCAATTTAAATATTAGTCAAAAACAACACAAGTAAACACAAAATGCAGTTTTTAAATGAAGGTGTTTATTATTAAGGGAGAAAAAATCCAAACCCACATGGCCCTGTGTGATAAAGTGATTGCCCCCTTGTTAAAACATAACTGGTTTATCACACCTGAGTTCATCCACACCCAGGCCTGATTATTGCCACACCTGTTCTCAGTCAGGACATCACTTAAATAGGACCTGCCTGACAAAGTGAAGTACACCAAAACATCCTTAAAAGCTACACATCATGCCGAGTTCCTAAGAAATTCAGGAACAATTGAGAAAGAAAGTCATTGAGATCAATCAGTCTGGAAAGGGTTATAAAACCATTTCTAAAGCTTTGGGACTCCAGCGAACCACCGTGAGAGCCATTATCCACAAATGGCGAAGACATGGAACAGTGATGAACCTTCCCAGTTTGGTGGCTGGCCGACCAAAATTACCCCAAGAGTGCAGCAACGACTCATCCAAGAGGTCACAAAAGACCCCACAACAACATCCAAAGAACTGCAGGCCTCAGTTGCCTCAGTTAAGGTCAGTGTTCATGCCTCCACCATAAGAAACAGACTGGGCAAAAATGGCCTGCATGGCAGAGTTCCAATTATACCAACAGTAAAATATGGTAGTGGTAGAGTGATTTTTTGGGGCTGTTTTGCTGCTTCAGATCCTGGAAGACTTGCTGTGATAAATGGAACTATGAATTCTGCTGTCTACCAAAAAATCCTGAAGGAGAATGTCCGGCCATCTGTTTGTGACCTCAAGCTAAAACGAACTTGGGTTCTGCAGCAGGACAATGATCCAAAACACACCAGCAAGTCCACCTCTGAATGGCTGAAGAAAAAAAAAATGAAGACTTCGGAGTGGCCTAGTCAAAGTCCTGAGCTGAATCCTATTGAGATGCTGTGGCATGACTTGAAAAAGGCCGTTCATGCTGGAAAACTCTCCAATGTGGCTGAATTACAACAATTTTGCAAAGATGAGTGGCCAAAATTCCTCCACAACGCTGTAAAAGACTCATTGCTAGTTATCACAAACGCTTGGGTGCAGTTGTTGCTGCTAAGGGTGGCCCAACCAGTTATTAGGTTTAGGGGGCAATCACTTTTTCACACTGGGTCATGTAGGTTTGGATTGTTTTCTCCCGTAACAATAAACACCTTCATTTTGTGTTTACTTGTGTTGTGTTTGACTAATATTTAAATTGGTTTGATGTTCCAAAACACTGAAGTGTGACAAACGTGCAAAAAAATTGGAAATCAGGAAGGGGGCAAACACTTTTTCACACCACTGTCTGTGTGTGTGTGTGTGTGTGTGTGTGTGTGTGTGTGTGTTTGTGTGTGTGTGTGTGTGTGTGTGTGTATGTGTGTGCCACAAGGTGAAGGGTCAGGGGAACCCTAAGGCCCCCTCCTCCTCTCAGATATAAACAAAGGCCCAGTGAAAGGTCTCATTTACCTGAGCTGGGGTTCATAAAGCTAAGCCTGAGCTCCACCTTTCTGCTCCTCATTGTCATCCCTAACAAAAAGAAGGTAGCAGCAAAGGTAAATGAGTCTCTTCAAATGATAACACTTGGAAAAGAAGAAGTGAATGGACCAATGAATGACTAAATGAACGAATGCATCAGCTCTTTACTGACTAAATCATACAAATCCTGAACCATAACTGCAGCTTCGTTTTCCAGTATTTTCCAAAGAAAATATCATCATCACCCGGTCGCTTTCGGATCTTTCATGTGTAAAATTTTCTTGATCTGATCTCAGATGAACAGGTCATTTGCATAAAGCTAAAGGCATATTTGTTTATTTCTAAATTGTGTACCGTGTGAAGAGGGCGAGATGCAAAGTGGCTCTGTTTGTATGCGTTACAGAACCCGTTCTCCATGCAGCTCTGCTTTTCTTATCAAATCAGTGGGAATTTTTCATATCAAATTGCGGCTGGATGAAAAGCTTGATTAACAGAGAGGTGATGAGTGAACGGGTAAGGTTCGAAACTTTTCCCCCAGTCAGTAAGTGAAGGATTAAGCACTAAATAAACAGCACTTTCACCAAACAATCCCAAGCAGAAAATAATTCATTACTATTTTATTAGATACTTTAGATATTTTAGGTACATACAGTGGGGCAAAAAAGTATTCAGTCAGCCACTGATTGTGCAAGTTCTCCTGCTTAGAAAGATGAGAGAGGTCTGTAATTTTCATCATAGCTACACTTCAACTATGAGAGACAAAATGAGAAAAAAATCCAGGAAATCACACTGTAGGATTTTTAAAGAATTCAATTGTAAATAATGGTGGAAAATAAGTATTTGGTCACCCACAAACAAGCAAGATTTCTGACTCTCACAGACCAGCTTTGATTATTTTCCTACAGCATTACTTCCACTCATACTTAATTCTTTAGGTGTCTTATGGTTATAGAGATCCTGTTATAACTGTAATGAATAAATAATTTTCTTACTACATTTATGAAGTTCCTTTAATCAGAAACTGTACAGATGCAGGTCCAAACCATGATACTCCTCCACCACGCTTGACAGTTAGGATTTCACAAACTTCTTGCTGCTGTATACGTATTGCTACACTTTATAAATGTCAAACTTTAAACAAAATTAGTGAAAGATCAAAGAAATTCTTTTTGTCAGACACTATACAGGATTGCTTTTGAAGTGTTTTACAGAAGCCACAGTTAAATGTAGAATATTGACACAGTGAGAGGTTTAGATTGCTGTAACACGGCTGAATAGGGCTGGATAAGAGATGAAGCATTATCAGGATGTGTAAATGCTGCAGGACAAAGCAGCGCTGTTTGAGAGCAGATTCTGTTCTGGGGTGATATATTCAGCCCTTGAGCCCTTAGAGATTGACTGTTTATTGGGTTCTGTTTTCTTTTTGGCCCTTATGAAGGACTGATAGAATCCTGGACCAACAGGTTATGAATGGAAACTTTTTATTACCCTCACTCATACTAGTATGCTTTTAATAGCACACTCTCAGTGAGTTCAGAAGTGCATCATGTAGGTCAGGACAGAGCTGAATGGCCGCATCTTAACCCTGAGTCCTAGGGAGCAAACATTACGACATGCTGAAATTCATAGTGAGAGAAAGACAGAAGAAAATCTTCAGGAGAAAGCCAAAGAAAGGCAAGGCCGTGTGACTCGTGTTTTACAAGCTCACCTCTTTGAGCTGTTTACATGTAAAAGCCTTTTAATAAGAGGCTGGAGGGAAACAGACGAGAGGAACGTGCTTTCATCTCTGCCCGTCACGCCGCCTTATTTATGAGCGCCAGGTAAACAATGTAATTACTTACTTACTTATAGAGCAGCCTAGTGAAACAACCACCCAAAAACTGCAACTCTATACACACTTACACTCGCTGGGTTATGGACACCATGAGCAGGTCAGTTAAGTCCTGAGACCCAGAAAGGTTACAAAACATTTGCAAAGACCATTGGAGAAATATGGAATGTTTAAGTCTGTCACCAGCAGAGGTTCTTTTCATTTAGAAAAGCACCAAAAAAAAAACAGGGGATGCCAAAACATTTGCAAAAGTCTGGTTTCACCTCCTACAGCTTCATGCTTTACTTTTGCAACACTTTCATTCTGTTTCACAAGAGTCCTGTTTTGTTCAGAACCTGCATGTCATACTACAGTTTTATGCAAAAGTTTTGGCCCCCTTTGGAGGTTTGTACACATTTTAATGAGCCAATAACACACCAGTTCAGTACTCAACCTTATAAAACTCCAGTGTATCATCATTGCTTTGTTTGTAACATGGTGTAAATATTTGATATTTCATTTCATTTCATTTAGCAAAGCAACAAAACAGGTCACGTGATCAGGGGCCAAAAATCTTTTGCATAACACTATATATGGCTGGTTTCAACTCCTACAGCTTGATGCTTATGCAACTCTTTGCTTCTTCTGAACAGCTTCCTTCCAAAGAGTTGTGTTTCACAAGAAACTTGTCTCCTAAGATACTAATAAATTTGTGCAAAAGTTTGGCAACCCTCTCCAAATTCAATGTTTTGTTGATTTTTGAAAATGTTTTTCACAACCCCTGAAGGAACTTAAATATGACACATTTCTCTACGTCTAATGCACAGTAACAAGTCAGTTCTGAGATTAGAAGAGTTTAAAATGTTTTGGGATCCAGATGAAATTGTTCTATTGGGGCAGCACATCGGCACAGTGGCTAGCGATATTGCCTCATAGCTCCAGAGACTCACGGCTCACTTTCCAAAGAGATTTTAGGTCAGTTGGTGTCTCAAAATTGTCTCAGTTTGAGTGAGTAAATGCACTCCTCACTAAACTAAGTGGATTAAGCAGGTACTGAATGGGCAATAGATTTTTCTGTTTCAATACACACACTAACTTCTGATAGGGTTTATAAATTGTATCGTGCATTCTACTACAGACAGTGACCTGTTTGTAGGAGTGTCTGAATACAAACTGTTAAAAGCATCTGAGCGTCTTAGGTTACCTCAAAGTGGAAAGAAAGGCTAAGAAGGAACTGTGGTAATGGTAACTGTACTAAGATACACTAAGAGGTGTAATTAATAGAAGCCTTTATGGTGTCAAACTGAAATCTGTGTGGCCTCACTTTCCTTTTCTTCACAGGCCAAGGCTGATATAATGCCTAACTTTTGCTTTTTTTGCAGCTGTAAACCTTGGGGAACATCTGCTGTCTTCACCTCAAGGCTACAAAAGGAGAGGATAAAATTCAACGATATGCCATAGAGAGGTAGGGTAGATGTCATCTTATCCTGAGTGCCTACAATCCAACCGCAGTTGAACCCAATGTGGGAATCTCAATGTACCTCGTTCCAGAAAAAGCTTGTGATGGTGAATATCAGGTAACGAAGCCTATTGTATTAGTTATTATTGGAACATTCCTGCCTCCTAGCTCATATTTGCAGCTAGGTTTCTCCAAAAATCGACATCGGTACATTAACTTTCTGCTCTGCCCCCATACATGAGTGGCCGACCTCACAGTCATGTAAAATCTTGTCAGCTTCTCAGAAGAGTGAAGGTTGGTGGGGAGGACACCCCAAACATATAAACAGCTGCATGATCGTTGTACTATAGGTATTCTGTTCAAGGTTGCTCATGAGGATGACGCTCCGTGTCTGTGCTTATTCAGGCCCGTGTGCAGGATTAGGACTTGCAGGTTATTTTGAGGGACCGTAACATCATGTAACATTGGCTCCAAGTGGATCGGCTTGGACCTGTGTTTGTACAGGAGCTGTGCAAAATGTCAAGAATCTGAGCGGCGTGTCCTCCGCTGACCCTGAAACAGCTACAGTCAGTGTCAGTTATTGCAGGAGCACAATGTTTTTTTAGGAAGAGGGCTGAGGTGCCAGAAAGGTGGGGCTGGAGTGTGCTTCTCTTTGGTCTTGATGGGCTCCCGGGTTTGTGGGTGTTCTGTCATTAGCAACTTAATGCTCTGAACCACCATGCAGAATGGGTTTATTTGAGCCAGATTATTTGGCAGACTATAATATATTTTTCCTTGGGGTTCGTAGAGTGAATATAAAGTATAGTTATATATCAAATAGAGTTGCTCTATAAACCAGTCAAATAAAAATAATGATGTTTATTGGATTACAGTTAACAGGGATTAAGTGAGTGTGAAAACTTTTAAATGACTCACTCAGTGTTATTTAATGCCCAATATACCAGTGCAGTTCTTACAAATAAAACAAATTATGGGAAGCCAGTCAGGGAAGTGTTGACCACCATTGTTACTGCAACTTCTGCATATCCCTGTGACTGACTGGCAATCTGACCTTGACAGTAGATAAGTGAGAATAATAATAATAATAATAATAATAATAATAAAATAAAAATGGGCAATCTTAACAACCCTGCAGCAGATATTTAAATGATTATATTAAATATATTATATATAATTGCACTGACTTGAGAAATAAAAGAGAGAGAGAGAGAGAGAGCAAGAGAGAGATTTTCCCACATTAATATCCTCAACGTGATGAACAATTCAATTCTCTTCCATTGTTGCTGAACATCCTGTTATGTCGGGTAATATGGGGGCTTTCCATTAACAGCGCCCCCTCTCTCTATCTCACTCTCTCCCTCCTTCTTTCACACACCACACATTTATGTTATATATACACGCACCCTGAAATGCACATTGCTGCATGGATGTTGAGACTGTCTCTCATTCACCCACATGCTAGAGATGCTAAATGGTATCTTTGTGATAGCATGTCCTGTATCTCATGAGAAATCTCGCGAGCGTCTCTCGCGCTCTCTCTCAATGACTCAGTGAAGACTGACTTGTGCCACTTTGAAGTCTTTCTCTTGTTTACCCCCACCATACTCTCTCTGCCTGCTTCTGTCATAAAGAGCTTCATTGAGCTTGTATGGTTGCTGCTGGTGGACCCTCGACTCGCTCATATTACATGCAGCCCTTTGATGTTCCGAGACCCCCATATTAAAGAAAGGTCCAGTTCTGGAGGAGGTCATTGTTTTCTCTGAGGGAAAGCAGAAGGAGAGGGTCGCACTGAGGAAGAAAGCGCTTCCCTTTTTTATTTTGCAGCAGCCAGGGGGAAGTGATGGCTCAGAGGTGACTAACTTTCAGTCCTTCAGCAAGATGTTACTCACGCATGGGACAGACGGGAGAAAAAGAGGAGAGAAAGGAGAAGCTTGAAGCAGTTGGATGAGTGTTCCTCAAATGCTCCCTTCATCAGTGACTAAACAAAAAGCTCGAAATAGGGCAGAACCACAGTGGAAAACCAAATGTCTTCTTTTTCCAGTCTGCACCATGTGGAAAAGCAGTGTGAAAAGTGCTACACTAACTGTTTAAGTGGTTAAGTATCAATAAAAGATCATTTAATTGGGTACACCTACCATATAAAGAGTAATGCAGTAAAGCAAAGAGTAATGAATGTGTTTAATTAAGACTCTCAAAGTACAATTATTTGTGTTCAGACAGTTATGACCTGAATAATCGCAGACCACATTGTGTAAATTAATGCCGGAATTCATAAAGGGTTCGGAAAATTTTTCCGGCAGTTATATTATACATGTTTTTTTTTTTCAATATCCTTCATAATTGGAAATATTACACATTAAAAATCATTTACATTATTAACTGGTACTATATTTAAGTATTTGAGATGACATAGAATGTACACCCTATAAGCACTTAAATCACCTGTACACCTACTCATCCATGCATTTATCTATTCAGCCAGTTGTGTGGCAGAGGTGCAATGCATAAACTCATGCAGGCCAGCAGCTTCAGTTCATGTTCACATCAAGCATCAAAATGAGGAAAAATGTGATCTCAGTGATTTTGAGCGTGGCATGATTGCCGATGATGTCAGATGGGCTGGTGTAAGAGTTTCTGTTGAACTGCTGATCTCCTGTTATTTTCATGGACAAAAGTCTCTAGAGTTAACTCTGAATGGTGCAGTAAGGAAAAAATATCCAGTCAGCAGCAGCTGTGTGGATAGAAAAACCCTGTTGATGAAAGAGGCCATCAGAGAAAGGCCAGACTGGTTTTAGCTGACAAAGCCTATGGTAAAACAATTAAACAACTGTGGTGAGTAGAAAAGCATCACAGAATGCACACCTCAGAAAGTCACACCTTGAAGTGTGGGCTGCAAAAGCAGCAGACTATGTTGGGTTCCATTTCTGATTTGCAGCATTGATGTGCACCTTCAAAGTCTGCATGATGCATTGATGTCAACAGGGGACAGAATCTCAAAGGAAAGTTTGCAGAACAAAGAAAGGAGCTATCCAGTATTAGTAGTGTTCCTAATAAAATGCTTAGTACACACTCACCGTCCATTTCATTCGATACACCTTGCTAGTACCAGGTCCAATCCCCATTTGCTTTCAGAACTGCCTTAATTCCTCATGCTTTTTGTGAGCTGAACCAATCACGCAAATCTCCTGCTCCACCACATCCCAAAGTCATCAGAAGATGGTCCACTGTGGTCATAAAGGGATGAACAAGGTCAGCAACGATACTCAGGTAGGCTGTGGTGTTTATATGATGCTCAACTGGTTTTAAAGAACCAAGAAAATGTCCCCCACACCATTACATCACCACCAGCAACCTGAACCGTTGATATAAGGCAGGAAGGATCCATGCTTTCATGTTGTTTATGCCAAATTCTGACCCAAATATTCAAATGTCATAGCAGAAATCAAGACTTATCAGACCAGGCAAAGTATTTCCAATCTTCTGTTGTCCAATTTTTGGTGAGCCAATGTGAATTGTAGCCTCAACATGTTGTGATATTGAGATTCAGAGATGCCCTTCTGCATACCTCGGTTATACAGAGTTATTTGGGATATTGTGCCTTTCTATCAGCTCAAACCAGTCTTCAATCACTACAACTTAGTTGTAGTAATGAGGTAAAAAAAATTAAATAGTGAAGTGATTTCAAACAGATGATGTCAACAGGTTCAATCATGATTTAGTACAAAGCAGTATTCACAAAAGGAAGTCTTTGAGGAGCAAAGATGGGCAGAGGATCTCCAGTCAACAAATGCATGAGAAAATAATTTAAATGTTTAAAAACAATGAAAGACCTCAAAGACAGGCTGGAAGGAATTTGCATATTTCTACCTCTACAGTGCATAATATCACTAAACAATTCAAAGAGTCGATAAACTCCCATGTTCTCTGATCCATCACACGACTCTGCATGAACAATAGCTGATAGAACCACAGGGGAAGGGGATTACTTTGGAAAACTATTATCAAGCACTACAATATGGAGTTACATCCACAAATGCCACTTAAAACGTTATGTTAACCTTGAAAAGAATCAGTGTCGACTTCTCTGGACTCACACACCATCATACACTGAAAATATGTATTGTGGGCAGATGAATCAGTATTCCAGTATTTCTTTTTAGTGTATCCAGACTGGGTCAGTGCAAAGGTCATTTTACACTTTCGTGGCAGCAGCATTACAGCAGAAAAGTACACTGCCTTCAAGACAACACCTGCATTTGCTGACAAACTGGAGATCTTCTTCTCACCTTTGCTCCTCATGGACTCAGCTTATCATGGATGTTTATACTTGGAGTTTTATACTTTCAGAGTGTTGTACACAACTTCGCACACAGCAACTGAGCGATCGCTTGGTCTTGATCTTGCAGTATTCTCCGAAATGTTGAGTCATTTGTGTATCTTTATGATTTCTCATAGATGTGTCATATAAATGCCTGTAGATGTGTTAATTTCTGCAAGAGCTCCTTTAATATCATGAAGCGTGATAGACAGAACCACTGCGATTGCACCATTTTTGGAACATGCGCCCTCTCACCAATTGCAATGCAAGTATAAACCTAGTTTTATTAGGTGCCTGAGCAGAACTGGCTAAATAAAAAAGAATAATAAATAGATAGATAAAATAACTTCTTCTTCTTCTTCTTCTTTCGGCTTCTCCCTTTATCAGGGGTCACCACAGCGAGTTAAACGTTTCCACCTGATCCTGTCCTCTACTCTTACCCCAACTCCCTGCATATCTTCATTTACCACAACCAAATAACTGCTCTTTGGTCTTCCTCTTCGTCTCTTGCCTGGCAGCTCCATCGCCAACATCCTCCTACCAATATATCCACTATCCCTCCTCTGCACATGTCCAAACCATCTCAGTCTTCCCTCTCGAATTTTGTCTCCCAATTTTCCAACCTGTGCTGTCCCTCTGATGATCTCAATCCTGTCCACCCTAGACACTCCTAAAGAGAACCTCAACATCTTAAGTTCTGCCACCTCCAGCTCTGCTCTGTCTCTTTGTCAGTGCCACTCTCTCTAAGCCATACAACAAGGCTGGTCTCACTACTCTCTTATAAATCTTTTTTTTTTCTTTCTTTCACATTTTGCTGCGACCCTTTTGTTCACACAGCACTCCTGACACTCTTCTCCACCCACTCCATCCTGCCTGTACTCTCTTCTTCACCTCCTTTCCACACTCCACCCCATTTTCTTGGACAGTTGATCCCAAGTACCCCTGAACTCCTGGACCTTTGTGACCACTTGATCCCTGTAGCCTGACTGTTTTCCACCTGCCTCCCTTTTCATTTACACACAGGTATTCTGTCTACTACAGTTGACTTTCATTCCTCTCCTTTCCAGATTATACACTCCACCTCTCAGAATCTCTCTTTCTCCTCAAATTCACAGCCAACCGTGGTGCATAGAGCCACTAACAACATTCACCATTACACCCTCAATTTCCAGCTTCAGACATATTATCCTATCTGACACCCTTTTCACCTCAACGACATTCTTTACATAGTCCTCCTTCAGGACCACACCAACTCCATTTCTTTTCCTATCCACACCATGATAGAACAGTTTAAACCCTGCACCAATGCATCGAGCCTTGCTACCCTTCCACTTTGTCTCCTGCACACACAAAACATCGACCTTTCTCCTCTGCATCATATCAGCCAGCTCTCTACCTTTCCCTGTCATCGTCCCTACATTTAGGGTTGCTACCCTCAGTGCTATATTCTGGCCCCTCCTGCTTTCTCTCTGTCTCCTCACACGCCTCCCTCCTCTTCGTCTTCGGCAAACAGTAGTCCAATTTCCGCTGGTACCCTGTTTGCTACCAGTACCAGTGGCGGTCGTTGTTAACCTGGTCCGCGACCGATCCGATATGGTGAAATTATTATGAATTCGCATACTAGATTTAGCAAATGTTTTACACCGGATGCCCTTCCTGATGCAACCCTCACCATTTATCCGGGCTTGGGACCGGCACTAGAAATACCCTGCCTGAGCAATCTAGCGGCTGGTTTAGATAGATAAAATAACTAAATAAATATATTCATACAATCTAAAGTAATGAGCCTGTTTTGAAAATGTAGTGAGTAAAAAGTACATGGCTAAAGAAACTCTTCCCAGAAAATTCTGAAAAGCTAGACAACCCAAAATTGTTAATCAAAGACTTTATGCAAACGACTGAAATAGTAAAGAAACATCACTTTTTATCGTCTTGGAGCCTATTCCAAAAATCGACCAAGACCAATAATTGCAAAATTTGAAAAGAAAAATAATTTCTTAAGAAAAAAGGAAGATAATTAAAGGGTTATTTTGGTAATAATAATAATAATAATAATAATAATAATAATAATAATAATAATAATATAATACGTTTTTAAGTATTTATATAGAACTTCTTCAAACTAAATTTCACAAAGAGCTTTACCACCGACAACAGTAATATAACATTACAAAAAGAAATAAATGAAAGGACATTTCAAAATGTGAATGCAAGCTGTAAAATAAAAAACAGAATATGGTATCAGGAGGGGAGTTCCAAAGATTTGTGCCATAATGGAAAAAGGGTGCTTTTCCACTTTTATGATTGAGTGGTTGGTACGGAACATTGAGGAATCTTGTTGGAACATACTTAATAACCACATCAGTAAGGAACTGTGGAGTGAGACCATGAAGGCATTGATGAACCATTAAAAGAATCTAAAAATCTTTTCTAAATGATACTAATAACCAATTTAGTTGTTTGAGGACAGGTGTGATATGATACCTTATATTTCTGTGTGTCAGGATTCTCGCTGCATCCTTTTTCTCCATCTGCAAACTGAAAATAGGGCTCTTTGGTAATAATAATAATAAGAATAAGAATAATAATAGTAATAATCATCATCATCATCATCATCAGTTCCATTTACGTAGTGCCTTTCTCGTATCAAAGGTCACATTACATAAAAAGCAAGAAAATACTCTGAGATGAGGTAGGTTTTGAGCTGAGTTAACATAAGTCAGAGAGTAGAGTTTTACAGCAATACAGATGTTATGGCACAAAGTTTCTCATCATCAGCAAGTGAGAGCACATTACACACCCTAGATATGTTTCTATTATGAAATAATGCTGTTCTGCAGATGTTGCTAATATGGATCTTAAATCTAAGATCAATGTCAAAAGAGAAACCCAGCTTTTACTGTCTACTGTCTCTGACTTTACATCTACATGGTGGAGCAGTAAGGTTAATGTTTCTAATAAAGTCGACAGTGACTGAACCCATTGTTTAAAAACTTCAGCGGCACTGCTGTTTCTGATGTAATTGTATCAGCTCAACGCACCATCAGTGTCACTGCAGTGCTGAGAATGATCCACCACCCAAATAGTACCTGATCTGTACTGGTCCTACTAACCATTAGATAACAGAGTAAAGGGGACCAACAAAGTATGTAGAGAAACAGACGGATTACAGTCTGTAATTGTAGAACTACAAAGTGCAGTGACCACTAAAACTTAAATAAAGAATAAGCAGAATATAAAATAAAAAATATAGATTGCCTAAGGCTTTTTCACAGTTCTGTATGTCTGTCATGTCTCTATGTGCACTGAGAGAAATTTCCATTCTCATATATATCTTTGTTGCACACGATCTCAGCATTATATAGTCAAGTTATTATCATGGTACAATCTTTAAAAATAACCTCTTGGGATATACAGTGGTGCTTGAAAGTTTGTGAACCCTTTAGAATTTTCTATATTTCTGCATAGAGACCTAAAACATCATCAGATTTTCACACAAGTCCTAAAAGTAGATAAAGAGAACCCAGCTAAACAAATGAGACAAAAAATATTATACTTGGCCAGTTATGTGTTGAGGAAAATGACCCAATATTACATACTAGTGAGTGGCAAAAGTATGTGAACCTTTGCTTTCAGTATCTGGTGTGACCCCCTGTGCAGCAATAACTGCAGCTAAACGTTTCCTGTAGCTGTTGATCAGTCCTGCACACCGACTTGGAGGAATTTTAGCCCATTCCTCCGTACAGAACAGCTTCAGCTCTGGGATGTTGGTGGGTTTCCTCACATTAACTGCTCACTTCAGGTCCTCCCACAACATTTCCATTGGATTAAGGTCAGGACTTTGACTTGGCCATTCCAAAACATAACTTTATTCTTTTTTAACCATTATTTGGTAGAACAACTTGTGTGCTTAGGGTTGTTGTCCTGCTGCATGACCCACCTTCTCTTGAGATTCAGTTCATGTCCTGACATTTTCCTTCAGAAATCTCTGAGATAATTTAGAATTCATTGTTCCATCAATGATGGCAAGCCGTCCTGGCCCAGATGCAGCAAAACAGCTCCAAACCATGATACTACCACCATGTTTCTCACGTGGAATAAGGTTCTTATGCTAGAATGCAGTGTTTTCCTTTCTCCAAACATAACGCTTTTCTTTTAAAGCAAAAATTTCAATTTTGGTTTTATCTAGCCACAAAACATTCTTCCATTAGCCTTCTGGCTTATCCACGTGATCTTTAGCAAACTGCAGATGAGCAGCAATGTTCTTTTTGAAAACCAGTGGCTTTCTCCTTACAGCCTTGCCATACACACTCTTGGGGAAAGTAGCAATGGTCTTGAATTTTCTCCATTTGTACACAATCTGTCTGATTGTGGATTGGTGGAGTCCAAACTCTTTAGAGATGGTTTTGTAACCTTTTCTAGCCTGATGAGCATCAACTACTCTTTTTCTGAGGTCATGAAATATCTCCTTTGTTCGTGCCATGATACACTTTCACAAACATGTGTTGTGAAGAGCAGACTTTGATAGATCCCTGTTCTTTAAATAAAACAGGGTGCCCACTCACACCTGATTGTCATCCTATTGATTGAAAACACCTGACTCTAATTTCACCTTCAAATTAACTGCTAATCCTAGAGGTTCACATACTTTTGCCACTCACTAATATGTAATATGGGATAATTTTCCTCAATAAAAAAATGAGCAAGTATAATATTTTTGTCTCATTTGTTTAACTGGGTTCTGTTTACCTACATTTAGCACTTATGTGAAAATCTGATGATGTTTTAGCTCATATTTATGCAGAATTATAGAAAATTCTAAAGGGTTCACAAACCTTCAAGCACCACTCTATAAACTTGTCAAAAGACTGTGAAATCTCACTTCCAATTCACTTGAAAAAATGGCTGTAGAAACAGGTCACAGTCAAAGTCAGATATATTTCTATAGAGCTTATTACATTGAAGCATTGTCTCCATGTAACACCGGCTTAGGGGAAGGAGACACACTGAGTCAAACTCAAGCGGCGTTTATTAGAAGCGACAGGCAAACCCGTAGTACAGGAATGGTCCAAGCTTGAGAAACAAGAGAGGGTGAGGAATATCAGTCCCGAAAGGGAGAGACGAGAGGCGAAATCGGAGATGAAGATGAGTTGAAACCAGGTAAGAAACGTGTGATCCTAGAGCTTAGAAATGAGGTAGAGACCAAGGGAGCAAGAGGGTATAAATAGGAGAAGGGAAAGGACTGAAAAGATAGGCAACAGGTGAAGATGATTAGAAAGTTGGAGAGAGAGAACATAACAGAAAGCTCCAAGCTTTCTTTACAATTTTCTACTGACTTCTGTTTTCTAAGCTCAAGCCTAGGGCAACAGTGGCAAGGAAAAACTCCCTAAACATTATAAGGAAGAAACCTTGGGAGAGGACCAAGACTCAAAAAGGGACCCATCCTCCTTGGACGGCTTAGATGATATATGTAAGAATTAAATCTAATTCATATTTTATTAATACATCTATAGTAATAATTTAAATGAACAGAATCTAAATAAATATTAGCAGGGAGAACATATTTAAAATATATAATAATTTAAATAAAATATAATAATATGTAGACTAATATATTAGAGAAAATGTAATATTATGAACAGTATAGTAAAATTGAGAATATAAAGCCATAGCATATAAGAAGTGTAAATGAATCAAATATTTAATAAAATAATGAAAAATATGCTTATTGGCATTATTTAGTCTGGTACACATTGTCAATTTAGGATCTCGGGTCCTTGGTGGGAAAGTTTTGATGGCATGGCATGCTCAGTCAACCAGAGGATGATGGAGTTACTGCCCTGTGATGTGGTCTGAGTAACTGTATGAGGGCTGGAACTGATGACAGAAGAAGAGCTTTGGAGTCAAAGTGGAGGAACATTTTAGTGTGGTACTTGAACGGAAGAACTTATTAGAACTGGTACTGGAACACAAGCAGAATATGTACAAGGTGGGCCATTTATATGGATACACCTAAATAAAATGGGAGTGGTTGGTGATAACTTCCTGTTTGTTTCACATTAGTATATGGGAGGGGGAAAACTTTTCAAGATGGGTGTTGACCATGGCGGCCATTTTGAAGTCGGTCATTTTGGATCCAACTTTATTATTTCCAATGAGAAGAGGGTCATGTAGCACATCAAACTTATTGAGAATTTCACAAGAAATTTTTTTTAATGGAACTTTATTCTTTCATGAGTTATTTACAAGTTTATGACCACTTATAAAATGTGTTCAAAGTGCTGCCCATTGTGTTGGATTGTCAATGCAATGCTCTTCTCCCACTCTTGACACACTGATAGCAAGAATGCTGAAGAAATGCTCTCCTGATCTGACTTTTATCTTTGGGGTCATCTGAAGGCAATTGTCTATGCTGTGAAGATACGAGATGTGCAGCATCTGAAACCACGGATACTGGAAGCCTGTGCTAGCATTTCTTCTGCAGTGTTGCTATTAATGTGTCAAGAGTGGGAGAAGACGGTTGCATTGACAATCCAACACAATGGGCAGCACTTTGAACACATTTTATAAGTGGTCATAAACTTGTAAATAACTCATAGAATCACGTTCCGTTAAAACCAAGCACACCATTGTTTTTTCTTGTGAAATTCTCAATAAGTTTGATGTGTTACATGACCCTCTTCCTATTGGAAATAATAAAGTTGGATCCAAAATGACCAACTTCAAAATGGCCGCCATGGTCAACACCCATCTTAAAAAGTTTCCCCCATCCCATATACTAATGTGCCACAAACAGAAAGTTGATATCACCAACCATTCCCATGTTATTTAGGTGTATCCATATAAATGGCCCACCCTGTAGCTAATTACTGAGTCTATTAAGGGAACACGTTTGTACCACTAGTATTGAGTGCAGCATGAGATTCCTGCAGCACTACCTATAACAGAATAGCTAGAAAGAGGAGAACCAGAAGGTAACACAGCCAAAAAGGATAACATGAGACCCAACTCCCCAGCAACCTGAAAGATCACAATAGAGAGGCAGGAAGTAAAGGTAATCTTAACTGGCAAAAAAAATTCAATTATAGTTTCTGTATGACCACCAATTCAAAACTTCAGATAATATAAAATAAAAACCTTCCAAAGGACCCACATTACTACTTTTAAACTACACTCTATGGGATTCAGTCACAGCAACTCTTATACAGTTCTGGTCAGAGACCATGGCTTGGCTACCAGAGATTCTGGGCCTCACCAATCCTCTATGTCACACTGTAGCATTACTTAATGACCATTATATTATATCAGTATCACTAACCAGTGCCAAAGAAGTTATCTTGTTGAGCTTGAAGGATAGTACCCAAATCTCAATAAAGCTTTGGCTAAACCAGAGTATCAGAGATATTTGAGGAAACCCTGGTCCAAATTGTTGCACTATATTGTGAGTTTGTCTGTCCTGTCTGTTTGTTCTGTTCATCTTTTGTCTATATGCTCCATTTGTTAGTCTTTCAGACGTCTCTCCTTTGCAGCTGAGAGGGCTGTAAATGGAAGGGGAGGGACTATTGGAGGTTAGAGAGTTGTGGTAGCACATCACCTAATACTGATATGGTCATGAATAAGTAAGGAAATATATGACCTTTAAAATAATATGAAAAAGAAAATGAAAAAACCCAATATTATGGAAGAAGGTGGTAGCGTGGAGAAATTATATCGTGCTGGGTCATACTGACAAAAAAGAGGTTTGGCTGGTTCTCTAAAACAATAAAAGTCACAGCTTATAAAGCGTGATCTTCTGACATCACTTGCACACCTGTTAGCCTCGGTATCACACTCTCGCTCCGGCTCGTCTTTCCACTGAGGTTTCTTATGATGTGAGAGCGATTTGGGCATCATTAAGTGTAAGCGATAGGTCTGAATTTTTCATGTGGGGCGTGTTAGTGGTGTGAAGAGCTGGCAGATGGAGCAGCACTTGCTTCTTTAGGTCAAAGTCAGACAGGAACCTGTTTAGCAGTGCCATGTTTGCTAACTTCAGTCAGGCCAAAAGGAGCATAGGTATGACAGAGTAAACAGCTATAGTATTTCTCACACAGACAAAGCCATACTGCACTCTATTAGCCCCGTTAGCATGATGTATTCCTTCACGATGACTATCAGTGCTCAACATTGGCACGTCCGATGTTCTCTCACACGCCACCAGCGCCTTGCTGAAAGGGTGGCTTGTAAACCAAGAGGCCGACAGTGTAAGCTTTCATCTCATTTCACTGGGAGTCATTAGGACATGGTGCTTAATTAGAGCCGAGCAAACCAATAAAGGAAATTCAAACTGGGCCTGAATCAGGAGAGAAACCCAATAGCCGTTTGTCTTTTTCAATAAGACTCATCCATCGTATATAGAGGACGGAAAGAGGGTGAGACCGGAGGGGAGAGAGTCTCTGACCGCAGGAACCTGATCCCACACAGGTCCTATTGAGAACAACACGCTACAGTGATCACAAATCGACCTTAGGGAACAAATGTGTCCAACACCAACACCTCCAACCTGCACAGACCTACTGCCACCACAAATCCACCGAATCCCTTTTGTCAGCAAGGACAAGTTCAGGAGTAAATTTAATGCGTAAGAGCTCAGCATTTATTTAGTAGGATGTAGGATGTTTTAGCAACTACATGTAGTTGCTGTTTAATGTCCATCTGATCAACGTTTGTTCACTTTAGTGACTGAGGTCCTAACAATTATAACAAATTATAATAGGAAATAAAATCTGTCTTTTAACTCTGGACATTGTGGGATAAACAGCTGGTCAAATTTTTAAAAAGCATGTGTATTTAATTTACTGCTACAAATACTATTTGTCATACTTTGATGTTTTGTGTACACAATTTTTATTTGATTTATTTTTCATGAATATTGATTTACTCTTTGCATTTAGTACTTGCATAATTTAGGAAATACATTACGGTCTGTATTTACACATTTGCACTTTTAGGTATCACCATTTTCTCCGTCCAGAAGAGACGTGAAATGATAAAGTCTGTACCGTGCTTAAAGTGTTAAAGCGTTTAAAAGGTGATATTGCAAATCGCCTGTTCTGGAAATGAATGTTTCTTCACAGTTTTTTTGGTTCCTACGTGTGTGTGATTGTCATATGTGCCTTGTAACTGAAAAACACGGTGTTGTGTATTTCCTGGACGGAGTGATATGTACAGTGGGTGCTTGAAAGTTTGTGAACCCTTTAGAATTTTGTAAATAATAAATATGACCTAAAACATCATCAGATTTTTACACAAGTCCTAAAAGTAGATAAAGAGAACCCAGTTAAACAAATGAGACACAAATATACTTGGTCATTTATTTATTGAGGAAAATGATTCAATATTACATTTTATTGAGTGGCAAAAGTATGTGAACATCTAGGATTAGCAGTTAATTTAAAGGTGAAATTAGCGTGAGCTGTTTTCAATCAATGGGATGCCAATCAGGTGTCAGTGGGCACCCTGTTTTATTTAAAGAATCTATCAAAGTCTGCTCTTCAAAACACACGTTTGTGGAAGTGTATCATGGCACGAACAACGGAGATTTCTGAGGACCTCAGAAAAAGAGTTGTTGATGCTCATCAGGCTGGAAAAGGTTACAAAACCATCTCTAAAGAGTTTGGACTCCACCAATCCACAGTCAGACAGATTGTGTACAAATGGAGCAAATTCAAGACCATTGTTACCCTCTACAGGAGTGGTCGACCAACAAAGATTACTCCAAGAGCAAGGCGTGTAATAGTTGGTGAGGTCACAAGGACCCCAGGGTAACTTCTAAGGCAACTGAAGGCCTTCTCTCACACTCGGCTAAGAGTTAATGTTCATGAGTCCACCATCAGAAGAACACTGAAACAACAATTGGAGTGCATGGCAGGGTTGCAGGAGAAAGTCCACTGCTCTCCAAAAAGAACATTGCTGCCTCGTCTCTGCAGTTTGCTAAAGATCACATGTACCAGAAGGCTGTTGGAAGAATGTTTTGTGGACAGATGAGACCAAAATAGAACTATTTGGCTTAAAAGAAAAGCGTTATGTTTGGAGAAAGGTTTGGGCTTGTTTTGCTGCATCTGGGCCAGAACGGTTTACCATCATTGATGGAACAATGAATTCTGAATTATATCAGAGATTTCTAAAGGAAAATGTCAGGACATCTGTCCATGAACTGAAACTCAAGAGAAGGTGGGTCATGCAGCAAGACAACGACTCTAAGCACACAAGCCGTTCTACCAAAGAATGGTTAAAGAAGAATAACGTTAATGTTTTGGAATGGCCAAGTCAAAGTTCTGACCTTAATTCAATCGAAATGTTTAGGTGCCGTTATTGCTGCTGTGACGCCGAGAGGTGGTAGGAGACAAATGCAGGCAGTGGAGTAACGACAAGAGGCTTTATTGGTAATAGACACTTTTAGACTTTTGGTTAGAGCTAGGTAACTTGGGTGTAGAAACCACGTTGTGTAGCGAGGAACTGAGGAGAGAGATGGAGGCTATATAGGGAAGGGAGCAGGTGCTGGTAATTAGTAGGAGGGAGATGATGAGCGAGGTAGAGAGCGAGCGGGTGGAGCGGCACAGGAAGCGGGTGTGACAGTGCCCCCCCTCGAAGGACTCGTGCAGGCGGGAGCGCGGCGGGAGCCGGGGAGAGACGAGGTTTTGCGCGGGCGGCCGCGCTGCCTAGGGGCCGGTCGATCGGGCCGGGCGGCGTGGAAGTCCCGGACGAGGAGAGGATCCAGGACGTCTTTGGCATCCACCCAGCAGTTGTCCTCTGGCCCGTAGCCTTCCCATTCCACCAGGTACTGGAGGCGCGTGCCACGCCGGCGAGAGTCCAGGAGGCGATGGACCGTGTAGGTGGGAGCCTCCAGCGGGCTGGTGGGCGGTGGTTGGTCAGAAGTGGTTTGAGCAGTAAGACATGGAAGGTAGGAGATATGCGTAAATGAGATGGTAACTGCAAACGGTACGTAACATCGTTGAGCTGGCGAACAACTTTAAACGGACCCAGATAGTGAGGAGAAAAAGGGTTATCTCCCTGTGGTTTGCGCAGACCTCGGGTGGACAGCCAGACACGGTCTCCAGGCTGGAAGGAAGGAGCGGTGTGTCGATGCCGGTCGGCGTGCCTTTTGTATCGGCGGATGGCTTTGTCAATCCGAAGGTGGACCTGGCACCAGACATCCTCGCTGCGGCGAAACCACTCGTCTACGGCCGGGGCGTCCGATGGCGATCCCAGGGCACGAATGGGGGTTGAAAGCCCAGGACGCACTGGAAAGGCGTGAGACCGGTGGAGGAGTGGCGGAGGGAGTTTTGCACGATCTCTGCCCAGGGAAGGAACTGCGGCCAGTCGAGTGGGTTACGGAGGCAGTAGCACCGCAAGAACTTTTTGAGCTCCTGTTTCGAGCGCTCGCATTGACCGTTGGTCTGGGGATGGTAGCCCGAGGAGAGGCTGACAGAGGAACCCAGCTTGTCAAAAAACACGCGCCAGACCGCTGAGATGAATTGGGGCCACCGGTCGGTGAGCACATCCTCGGGGATGCCGAAATGACGGAAGACCTGCTCGAATAGACATTCGGCTGTCTGGAGTGCAGAAGGAATCTTGGGCAGAGAGATGAAGCGGACGGCACGGGAGAAGCGGTCAATGACAGAGAGGATTGTGGTGAATCCACGGGAGGAAGGGAGGTCTGTGACGAAATCCAAGGCGAGATGTGACCAGGGTCGTTGCGGCACTGGTAAGGAATGGAGCAGACCAGAAGGGAGTGTGCGAGGGATCTTGGCCTGTGCGCAGATGCTGCAGGATGCGACGAAGCGATGCACATCTTTACGCATGTTCTCCCACCAGTAGCGTGCTGTGAGAAGCTGATGGGTGCGAGTCTCCCTGGGATGGCCAGAGCAGAGGGAGAGATGGGCCCACGCGAGGAGGCGGTCACGAAAGTCGGGAGGCACAGGTCGGAGGAACGCGCGTCTGGGTGAGCCTGTCGTCCAACTCGCGTTCGAAATCCCATGAGATAGCGCCGATAGAGCACGAAGACGGAAGGATAGGTGCAGGTGCTTCGGTGGAGATCGGATCGGGGTCGAGGCTGCGGGACAGGGCGTCTGCCTTGGCGTTCCTTGTCCCTGGACGATAGGTGATGGAAAAGGCAAATCTGGA